>MU783472.1:184965-231539 GCA_026770625.1 Nicotiana glauca
TTTGACAAATCTTCTGTTACACTCTGTGGTAGGAATGCGGTCCGCATTTCGATTCTGCGATCGCAGAATGGGCCGCATTTTTGACATCATCTTAGACCAATTTTCTGCTTCACTCTGCGGTAGGAATGCGGTCCGCATAGCTGATCTGCGACCGCATTCTTGACTGCAGAATTGACAATTTTCTGGAAAAATTTATTCTTTTGATTTTTAAAGCTTAGATCACCACCGAGAGTCCGAACCGCGGCGAGCTTGCTCGCCGCGAAGAATTCTACACATTCCTAACATAATATTCGGACCTTGACGCTATGAGCTACTAGGTTTTAAGCACAAAATTTTATGGGGCCTTACATCAGCATAAATGTGAGAATCCAATAAATGAATCACTAAAAATGATAATTTTGGTGATAATTATTGGGGTTTTCTTGCTAAAATAGGCCAATAAAATGATTTAAAAAAATCTGTAAAAATTGAAAAAAATAATAAAACCATGGGACATAATTTTATATGCATATACATGCTATTTTGAAAGGTGTTTTGCATATAAAATATATACAGGGAAAAATTGGGTATCAACAACTACCCCTCTTTACTCGAGAAGGATGAAAGAGTTGTCAGCTAAAGATATGATGGCCAATTTTGACCGAACGAAATGGTTTGAAGAGGATTGGTCGTGCTTCGACTTCCAAGCTGCCTACATATCCCTGGTTTTACAGGAATCAATCCATATGTAGTTTAGGATCCATCCGCGGAGCATGCCGATGGAGACTTTTTAAGAACGGATGCGATATTCACGACGGGGTTAACGGTTAAAGCCTGATAGGGCTGCGGGAACTGGAGCGGAATCGCTCCTTTCAAGATGGCCATTGCTCACCAATTTACCTACAAATAAGCAATACATGCATATATTATGCGGAAATTTCAACATGATGCAAGTTCCCGTCGGACCATGAATGTTGTCTTTTGACGATTACGATGACGTCCTTAGACCATGATGTCCTGCGCCATGAAGCGTATAATAATAAATGATTCCCAGGCCATTAAATGATGCTCTCGGGCTATGAAAATGATTCCTCCGAACCATGATGCCTTTGAATAATGATATACAAAAGAGTAAATGGGTCCTCAAGCCATGGCATGGTGTTCTCGGGCAATGCAAATGGTGCCTCTGAACAATGACGCCCTTGGATAATTTGGCAATCTTTCAGCCCATGAGATGCAATAATTGGCGATCTTTCAGCCCATGAGATGCAGTGGGTGGTGATCTTTCAGCCATGCAAATGTAAATAAAGTGGTGATCTTTTAGCCATTCAAATGTAAATGAAGTGGCAATCATTCAGCCATGTAAATGTAAATAAAATGGTGATCTTTCAGCCATGCAAATGTAAATAAAGTGGCGATATTCAAGCCATGTAGATGCAGATGGAGACATTGTTTAGTCTCGGAATGTAGAATGGTAGCCAATTGCAATGCAAAAATGCAGATGCAGACAATGTTTAGTCTCGGAAGGCAGAATGGTAGACTTATGTAATGAAAAAATGCAGATGGAGATAGTGTATAGTCTCAGAAGGCAGAATAGTAGCCTTATCTAATGCAAAGAGGCAGATGGAGACAATGTTTAGTCTCTGAAGGGTAGAATGGTAGCTTTATGCAACGCAAATATGTAGATGGAGACAGTGTTTAGTCTCAGAAGGCAAAATGGTAGCCTTATGCAATGCATAAATAAAATAAAATGGCGAATAGAGTTTCTTAGCTGATAGCAGGTTTCGATATTGTGACTGATGGGGACATTGTGATATATGGGATATTGTGCGTGGATAACGGATGCTGGTAAATGTAACAATTCTGAGAGTTGTATTGCTGAACAACGCTCGTCTCTTGAGTGCATAGTATATCAGATTCTTTCACAATCCAAGTATCCGCATCCAAAGAAAAATTGTGAGTTTTATAAAGGGGAGGTTAGTTCGTATCCCTCCTGGCCTTGCTCAACCCATTCGGCTTTGATCTGGTGATACAGTATGTATCATTGGGGTAGCTTTGGTGAAAAAAGCGGTTTCGATAATAAACATGCATGAATATGACATAAGTATATATTTAAGAAATAGCTTTTAGATGAATCGACGACTGCGACGTGGCTCAAGACACTGCAACTTCTCTTGTTGTGGAATTTTGAGGGTCCTCCTCAAAATTCTGCCCCAATTTAATAGGTTGATGCTTTTGATGACTGCTTGCGATGATTGGCTAAAATTATTTTTGAATTTTGAGAGTCCTCCTCAAAATTCTGCCCTAGTTTCCAATTGCGGGGGGAAATGAAAATTTTATTGAATTGTGACCGAACCCATAAGGCTTCATACATATCCCCTCTTAAACGGGAATTAGTTCAGAGGTAGTTAAAATTACATCATATAGGAAAGCATGAGATTATACATAGTAGCGCTCGACTGCATCTGAATTGATTGGTTTTGGCCACATTTCTCCGTCCATTTCTACAAGTATAAGGGATCCTCCTGTCAAAACCCGGTGAAACATGTATGGACCTTGCCAGTTGGGAGAGAAATTCCCCTTGGCTTTATCTTGATGCGAGAAAATTTTCTTTAACACCAGCTGTCCCGGTGTGAACTGTCTTGGCTTGACTCTCTTGTTGAAGGCTTTGGACATTCTGTTCTGATAAAGCGGGCTGTGACAAACTGCATTCATTCTTTTTCCATCTATAAGAGCAAGCTTCTCGTAATGATGCTTTAACCATTATGCATCGTCGAGCTCAACTTCTTGTATGATTCTTAAGGAAATAATTTATACTTCGGCGGGAATGACGACTTCTGTATGATAAACCGGCATATAGGGTGTTGCCCTAGTTGATGTGCGGACAGTGGTGTGATACCCCAATAGAGCAAATGATAGCTTTTCGTGCCATTGCTTATGCTTCTCTATCATTTTTCTCATTATCTTCTTGATGTTCTTGTTGGCGGCTTCTGCGACTCCATTCATTTGAGGCCTGTAGGCTGTAGAATTATTGTGTCTGATCTAGAAGGTTTCGCACATATCTTTCATCAATTCACTTTTAAGGATGGAGCCATTATCAGTAATAATTGACTCTGGAATCCCAAATCAGCAAACAATGCGGACAAAGTCTACCATGACTTTCTTATTTACTGCTCTGTAAGATGCTACTTCGACCCATTTGGTAAAATAGACGATCACCACTAGGATGAACATGTGCCCATTGGAGGCGGCCGCTTGATCTGTCCAATAACATCCATTCCCCAATCGGTGAACGACCATAGTGAGCTTATTGTATTGAGTTCATTTGGAGGTACCTTTATCATTTCTGCATGTATTTGGCAGCGGTGGTATTTCCGGACATACTGGATGCAGTCCGTCTCCATATTCATCCAAAATTAACCAGCTCGGATGATCTTCTTGGCTAAGACAAAACCATTCATATGTGGACCACAGGTCTCGGCATGAATTTCCTTTAGCAGCTTGGATGCTTCATTTGCGTCGACACACCTCATTAATCTCAAATCCGGAGTCCTCCTATACCCGATTTCTCCTCTATGAACGAAATTGTTAGACAACTTTATAAGTGGGCGCTTCTGAGTATAATTAGCATGCTTTAAGTACTCTCTTTTTGCCAAATATTCCTTGATATCATGGAATAAATGCTTTATGTCTGCTTCTTCATCAATATGGGCACAATAAGCTGGCTGACCGTGGAATGGGGCCAATTAAGTTTTTGTCTGGATGTTGTATCATGGATGACAGGGTAGCCAATGCATTGACGAACTCATTCTGGATGCTGGGAATATACTGGAATTCCATCTTAGTGATCCTGTTTCTCAATTCCTGCACGTGATGCAGATACAAGAGTATCTTAGAGTTCTTGGTTGCCTATTCTTCTCAGACCTGATGTATGAGTAAATCCAAATCTCTAATCAACAGTAACTCCTAAATGTTCATGTCAATGGCCATCTAGAGCCCTAGGATGCAGGCTTCGTATTCGGCCATATTATTGGTGCAGGGGACCTTGAGTTTGGCAGACACCGGACAGTGCTGACCGGTTTCTAATACCAGGACGGCTCTTATGCCAACTCATTTGAAATTTGCTACTCCATCGAAAAACATTCTCCATCCATCATAATATTCTGCAATGTCTTCTCCTACGAATGATACCTCTTCGATGGGAAAATATGCTTTCAGGGGTTTGTATTATCCATCCACAAGATTTTCTACAAGGTGATTTGCTAGTGCCTGTCCCTTGATTGCCTTCTGATTCATGTAGACAATGTCAAATTCACTCAACAGGATTTGCCACTTGGTTAGCTTGCCAGTGGGGATGGTCTTCTGAAAGATGTACTTCAAAGAATCCATCCTAGATATGAGAAATGTAGTATAGGCACAGAAGTAATGTCTTAGCTTTTGGGCTACCCAAGTCAGAGCACAACAGTTGCACTCTAACAGAGAATACCGGGCCTCATATGGAGTGAATTTCTTGCTGAGATAGTAAATGGCTTATTCCTTCTTCCTTGTTTCATCATGTTTCCCCTGGACGCAACTGAAGGCACCATCTAATACTGCGATATAGAGTAGCAGAGGTCTACCTGGTGCAGGCGGGACCAAAACTAGTGATATTGACAAGCATTCCTTGATTTTGTTGAATGCTTTCTGGCAGTCATTAGTCTATTTGGTGGCGTTATCCTTCTTCAACATCTTGAAGATTGGCTCACAGATAAATGCCGATTGTGCTAAGAACCGGTAGATGGTGTTGAGTCTCCCTAAAAAACTCATCACGTCCTTCTTGTTCTTGGCAGTGGAAATTCTTAAATGGCTTTGATCTTTGATGGATCCAGTTCTATTCCCCAGTGACTCACAATAAACCCAAGCGATTTTCCAGCTGGAACCCCATATGCACACTTCGTGGGATTCAGCTTCAGGTTGCACCTCCGCAGTCTATTGAAGAATTTTCTCAAATATTCCATGTGATCAGTGTCCTTCTTTGACTTAATGATGACGTCATCTACGTACACCTGGATTTCCTTGTGTATAATACCATGAAAAATGGTAATCAAATCCCTCATGTAGGTGGCCCCTGCATTCTTTAATCCAAACGACATCATCTTGTAGAGGTACATTCCCCACGGCGTAATGAAGGCTATTTTATCAGCATCCTCTTTATCCATGCAGATCTGATGATAAACCGCAAAACAATCCACAAATAATTGCAATTCATGCTTGGTGCAATTGTCGATTATGATGTGTATTTTTGGTAAAGGAAAGTCCTCTTTCGGACTGGCCCGATTAAGATCCCGGTAGTCGACCCAGACTTTAACCTTCCTGTCCTTCTTTAGTATTAGGACAATATTAGCTAACCATGTCGGGTACTCCACTACCCTAAGAACTTTGGCTTTGACTTGTTTAGTGACTTCTTCCTTGATTTTCAAACTCATTAGGTTTGAACTTTCTGAGCTTCTTCTTTATCAGTGGGCATGTAGGATCAGTTAGCAATTTGTGAGCCACAATAGATGTACTAATGTTTGTCACGTCGTTATATGACCAGGCAAATATGTCCTCATATTCTTTTAGAAATTCTGTGTATTCCTTCTTTTCTGATGACAATAAGTGAATTATGATTCGTGTTTCTTTGACATTCACTTCATCCCCAGGTTAACAATTTTAGTCTCGTCCAGGTTGGACTTCGGCCTCAATCTCTTTCGGTATGCCATCTTCCTCTGAATCTATGTCCGTTTGTTGCATTCTCTCCTTGCATGTCACATTTATTAGTTCATCAAGACAAGTAATAGTAATGCTGTATAACTAAAAAAATGAGAGAAAATAATAAGAGTGTTGATTTATAAGAAAAATCAAAATGCTTTGATAAATTCCATAACTGTTTTGAACATTGAAGATCTTATTGCAGAAATTTAAAATGCAAAAGGAAAGTTAACTAGTAAGAATAAAAGATAGTGCATGATGCTTGTTCAGCCTTGCTACCACGATGCTTGTCGTGCTCTGCTGGTTCTGACGATCCAGTTATTGAGGCATGCTCCTCTGCTTATAGCCTGTATAGAAGGGCCTTCCTCCCCCACTCCTCAAAAATGACACAACAATCCATATCATCATCTTCTAGGAACAAATTCCTCACTGCTACTAGTGGTTCCTCTTCTTCTGACCCATAGATAACTTCAGCCAGTTGGAAAGTCTGTTCCAAGTGTGGTATTGGCTGCTCCAATGGATAGTAAGGACCAGGCCATGGTGGAGACCAGTGGTTGAATTCCTCCCAAGTATACTCATATCCCAATCTAAAGGTGGTGCCATGTTTCTTGAGTTTTATAGGCTTAGCGATCCCTTGGAGGTTCTTGCCAAGCCCCTTGCCAGGTTCATATCCGATACAGTTCAATATGCTTTCAATCTTGTTATCCAACCATTTGTCTTTATCAACGGTGTTGACCCGCTCGATGTGGTGATAGGTCTCCCCACCTATTCTTCTTCTGCCTCCTTTTGCTAGGATGGTCTGGTGACTGTATATGGCATTGATACCTTCGCCATGAATGATCACCTCCTTGTGATTCCACTTAAACTTCACTACCTGAAGAAGTGTTGATGCTATGGCCCCAGCGGCATGAATCCATGGTCGTCCTAATAGCAGATTGTAAGATGCAGACACGTGTATCACCTGAAAATCAACATCAAACCATGTAGGCCCCATTTGCAAATGCAGGAAATTTCCCCAATGGTGGACCTTTGGCACCTGTCGAAAGCTTTTACGTCGATGGCCCCATCCTGGACCCTCCATCAACCAGGATTCTAGTGATAAAAAAATCTTTGTATTGTACGGTGATATATAATGCCTTGTTATGACTCAACCCTTCTGGTGGCAACTCATCTTTATGAAATGTGATTTTGTGGCTTTCCAATACCTGTCCTACCATGTTAGGAATCTCTCTGCCAGTGATGTTACTTGGTACATATGCCTCACTCAGCACCCTTAATAGGGAAGTTTTGTGCGCATCAAAATTCTG
This sequence comes from Nicotiana glauca, assembly GCA_026770625.1. NCBI lineage: Eukaryota > Viridiplantae > Streptophyta > Magnoliopsida > Solanales > Solanaceae > Nicotiana > Nicotiana glauca. The sequence goes on from MU783472.1 coordinate 191,982, forward strand.
TAGCAAAGCAAGGATATAAATTTGCGCCGGTATTTTGTTCAGCTGATCAACGACCGGATATTCTTTGGATTGTATCTTCCTCCAGAGGTCTTCTGGTCCTGTCTTGGTGATGGTTGGCCGACTAAAGGCCTACTTGCTTGACTCAGCCAGATGTTCCGGAGTATAAACCCTACCAGTTCTCATCATACCCTATGTCGCAACAGCTTTCCCGAACTTGACCTTGCTTTTCCTTTTGCCTCGGCTGTGTAGTCCCAAGGTATAGCCTTTGTATGGAACGGTGTTACGGCTGACATTGGTACTGGAATTGGCCCGGATATCTTTACTTAGAACAGAGCAAGCACCTTGGGCGGTAAAACTGTAACTTTGAAGGGTGTAGGCCTATTTCCCGGCGACATTAATTTGACCTCAATCGGCGCCGGTGTCTTTGTAGAGGATGGTGCTTTAAACTCAAGTGGCATGGACATATTTACCTCAGCGTCCCTAGCGGGCTAAATCTATAATATGATCGGATTAAGGGTGACTATTTTCTTCTTTGGATCGTCACCTTCTGTGATCAAACCGATCGATCCCTTAGGATCCTAATCATCCCTTATTTCGATCATGTGAACGCCTCCACCCTTGTGGTCTGGCAGAGGGTTATTGCGAACATTCTTAGTAGGTTCCTTTGCCACAATAATATTGTTATCAATTAAAGTCTGGATCTTATCTTTCATAGAGCGACATTCATCAATGGTGTGTCCTTTCATGCTAGAATGGTATACACAAGATTTATTTAGATTAACCCATTGAGAAGGGTTCTCAGGGGTAGCAGGGATAGGGTGACATAACCAGCTACTTTGTGTCTTTCGTACAACTCGTCGATAGGTTTAGCACTAGCCATATATTGTTTTGGGGACCTTCAGTCAAAGTTTAGTTGAGATATAGGGAAGTTTTGGGGTGGATGAGGGGATTGATAGTGGGATGGTTGAGTATTGTAGGCTTGTTAAACATGTGCAGGTTGGGAATATTTTGATGAAGTGGGCTGATATGTGGGAGGTGATTGATAAGTGGGTTGTGGAGTTTCCTAAGAGGGTGATGGTGCTTGGTAGTTCGGAGTAAGCTGATATGGGAGTAGGGGCATTGGGCAGGCTTGGTATTTGATGGGAGATTTGGTTCTCTGTGGCACCATTACGGCTCCTACGTCCCTTTTCTTGGACATACCACCTAACTTTAAGGCCTTATCGGTTGCTTGCAAGGCCTTAACATTTGTAACCATAACGCTTTTGATGCCCTCTTCGATCCTTTCTCCCAGCTTGATAATGTCAGAAAACTTGTGGCCCTCGATCATCATTAGCCTTTCATAATACTGTGGGTATTGGGTCCGAACGAAGAATTTGTTCATTTGCTCTTCTTCTAAAGCAGGTCTAACCTTAGCAGCTTCGGCCCTCCAGCAAGTAGCGTACTCACAGAATGTTTCTGTGGGCTTCTTATTTAGATTTTGAATATAGAACACATCCGGTGCATTCTCTCTGTTGAACCTAAATCTGTCCATAAAATCAAACTCCATGCTTACCCAGTTTGACCACTTCTTTGGGTCTTGGCTAATGTATCAAGTTAAGGCATCTTCCTTCAGTTTGACATCGGGCTGTATGCAAAGATCTTTGTAGTTCAGCCTTCAATTCCCTTATTTCCTTCAACGCCTTGAGTTCTGCTAGTTAATTTCTTAAGTTCTTCGGCTAGGTTTCTGATGAGCAAGTCTTTATCATTAGACTCGGGCATGCTTGAGATGGGCTATGTGGAGTGTGGTATAGTCTCCATATAGATAGGGGTATTATGTCGGGTTTGGCAGTGGTCATTTGTGGAGTTTTAGAGTTCTGGATGAGTAGTGGGATGTTATTTGAGGTATGGCAGGTATTGCAGTGGTGGTGAAGAGTGGGATGGTTTTGTGGCTTTTGGGTAGTTTGTGGAGGTGTGGGGTTCTGAGCATTTGGGAAATTGATATCTAGAGTAGTGAGGGAAAATGACGTATTTTCCAGATTTCGAACCTGATCAAGTTCTTCCTAAAATTTTAGCAGCTTTTGTTCTAGTTAGGTTGCACTTTCCTTGGGGACCAGAATACCGTGATCATGAGTGAAATCGATCCGTTTAGTTGATTTCTCCTTTCTGGCATTGTTCAAATCTTCCATCTTCCCTTTGTTCTTGTTTCTGACAGGACTAAGAGGAGGAGTAGGTGGAGGGCCCATGGATCTCGTGAAATAAGATGATGTTGCTAGAGTACACGAACTAACCTTTGGGAAGGGGAATAAACAAAAAGTAAAAACAAAAGGTAACAAGTTAGTGAGGATTATATACAAAAATATTGCAACATTTAAACACACAGTGCGGGAATGTAAAGTGTGTCCTAATTTGGGAATCTCTGTGTGCCCGAGGTAGGCCTAGCGACAAGTTGATTTGGAGAACATAAGATGCTAAATGCCTTATTTCATTGATAATAAGACGAATCCCAAATCGATACTAAATAATAGGAAATAAAGGTTACTAATGGCCATTAGCCTTATTAAATTTAATGAAGCAAAATGAAAACTCCTGTCTATTTGGTCCCTAAAGGACCTTCCCCAGATTAAATGCTCTTGTTGATCAAATACTCCAGCTCGCGTAGGTTCACCAGTAAAAATGCCTTTGCCAGGTGTTCTACTTCGTTCCCCTTAGAGTTCTGGCAGCCGGTGACTCTCTTCCTCACTTTTCCTTCCAATTCTAGTAGACTGTATTCCAGATATTCTAACTTTTTGCTAGCTTTAGCGGCTTTCTCTTTCCACTCATTGATTTGGTCATTTGATGGAAGACTCCTCCACCAGTCTAGAAAGATCGGGGGTGTGCTAATCATATTGAAACTGGGGGCTTCATGCCTCATTTTTTTCAAAACAAAAGGGTTAGATCCTACCCCCACCAGACTCGAATATTTAATACCAACAATTAGCATGAAAGAATTCAATTCTCCAAATAAATGCACAGAACGTGATGATGTCCGTTTGGGTTCTAGGGAAACTCAGTGGACTTTGGACAAGGCTATCTTAAAGAGTCATTATGCGGACAACATAACTAACTCGACTAGGTTTAACCATGATGCATGCACAGTTAAACATAGTGAGTTTTCTATGGGGTTTTAGATTGGTACCCTTGAGCGGACAACTCAAGGGGAAATGCACGGAACCGTCGACTACACCGTTGATTGACTGGTTTTATCTAAAATATGCCTTTTTCGGATTTAGGGGGTGATAATATCGGAAGAGCGCAACCACTCATTATAAGCGTTGCTACAGGATTTATTTGACACGAGTGGAAAATGAAGTTGAGCATTATTATGCACCAGTTAAAGGCATGTTGTCATGTATCTGCACGTTAAGAAAGCAGTAAATACAACAATTTCATAATGTAAAGCAGTAGTAAAGGAAAGCAGTAAAAAAAAGAAAAAGGAGACAAGTCAGTTTTGCAATCAAAACGGAAATTGAATGCATAAAACAAAAAGACAAATAATTTCGCGTAAGAAGAATAAATTCACAATAATAGTCTAAAATGGTAAAAGCCTAAAAATCCCCAGCAGAGATGCCATGTTGTCGCGCCCTCTTTTTCTTGCGAAATCAGGTTTATGACATTTTGAGGGACAACTCATTCCTTTTTGGAACTGGGTTTGCGTTTGAAGAGTCGCCACCTAAAGATTAGGGTGAATTAGGGCACCAAAAGAGTTTCATTTGAGTAACCAGAGATAGGGAAATGGCTTGGAATTATTCTAAGAGGAAGGTGTTAGGCACTCCTCAGAATCCACCAGTGTGGTTCCCGGCCAGATAATTATTGAGAATTGAGATGCAGTTAATATATAGGTAGATAAGGCTCAAATAAGTGGGGATTTTAAATACACAAGTTTTTGAAAATGATTAAATAAAGCAAGGTTCTGAAAAGAGTAATAATCTAAGCATGCTAAAAAATATAAAGGGGTCCTAGGTTTATTTGTAATATGGATCACATCAATGCAATGTCCGGTAATCACTCCTCAAGAGAGGGGATACACGTGGTATTACCGCATCGGTCATCATATCCATATCTACCTTTCTCACCCCATTAAGTTATTTAAAGTGCGAATTGGTCTCAATTACTTATTGCATGCTATTACCCGTCCCACCCCCATAAGTCCCGGAGGCACTTAGAACTACTAATCCTAAAAGGGAGGATATAAGGCTTGTTTGAGGTTTCAAAAGGTAAAACTCTAAGGCTTCATACAAAAACACATATCGCATATTGTGGGAAAAGCATATAGAAAAGCAAAGTCTCAGGCAAACCTCCTTGAACAGATAAGCATATAATAAGCACGACTTTCACCTACTGCTTAAGTCTTATTAAATACCAAATATGAGAGAGTTTAAAGGTTCAGCCAAGTTTGTTTATTACATAACTCAGATAGGAAGCCCGAATTAGACCTGCCTGCTGGTTGTGAATATTAAAGGTAGAGTCAGTTAATAGTTATTAACCTAGGGCTTGCCTAACTGTCAAGACGAGGTCCTATAGACATGATATCTGCTAAATTTAGAAGGTGATAGGACAGTAAAGAGACGAATCATTTTAAATCCTATAGACATGCTTGTAAAACTTTGGTTATGTAAAGGACTTCAGACTATCAAAAGGGAGGAAGAATTAACAAAATGATTACACGTCTGCGACTGATGGTATCATTTATTACTGATTTTTATATCTAACAATGAGTGAGGCGAGTCAGATTCAGTTAGAAGTTCCTTTAGGTAAGCTTTCTATGTGCGGCTTATTTTAAACATTGTAGACATGATGTAAAAAATGCAGAAGCTTTATAGACATTGTATCTAAATGCATAAGGCTTGTTTATAATCTATAAACATAGTACTTAGTGCAAAAAAAATTTAAAACCTATAAATATGGTATCTAAATGCAGACTTGTTTCAAACTTTATAGACAGTATCTAAATATGAAAATTTATTTAAAACCTTATGGGCATGATTTCTATACGTAACTGAATGTGCAGAATTTGAACAAACCTATAGGCATGGTTTCTATCTGTGATTAAATATGCAGAATTAGAACAACCTATAGGCATGGTTTCCATACGTGTTGAGTATGCATGATAGACCTATAGGCATGATTTCTATATGTGTAGGATTGTAATAAACCTATAGGTGTGATTTCTCCGTGTATTTGAATACGCATAATTGTAATAAACCTATAGGCATGATTTTCTATCCTTTGCAAGCACAGTTACCCTCCTTTTTTCCACTAGCCAGCCCTAGTGTTCATTACAATTTATTACAAACCAAAATAATAAATTACATCAAAAGTACAAGAAAGAATGCAACCAGATGAAGTCTGATACTTGCTTCCTCTCTGAGTTATGGGATATACCAACTCAAAAGACCATTGATCCAAAGCCTTTCTCCAATTTGAGAGTGTAAGGGTTGCCTAAGAGCCTCAATGGGGCTTCGGCCAGTGCTCACACCCAAATTGTATCACCAGAATAGGGACAAGTGCTGTGTGGAAGGGTCATCCCTCAAGTGTCCAAGTTCAGATGGAGCTTAAAGGGTCCCAAAGCAAGGCTCACATGATGGGGGTAGAACTTAAATTGTAGGAGAGAGTGCAAGTGAAGGACAAAATTCTAAGGAATAAAGGAGAGAGAAACAGCTACGAACAAGCACACAAAGGGGTTCAGGAGAATAGGGGAATTGAAAAGAGCCTATTGCTTAGGACAGGTCAAGCTTTAGGCATGCCCAGCAATGGATGATGTTGGCATGCTTATAAGTCTACCAGAACACATAATATTAGAGTCTAGGATTCCAAGGAATCAAGTTCGAGTCATGGACTATAATTTGCAGTGTTGCCATGCTTTAAACCACATCACAAACACATCGGGGGGGGGGGGATTCCTAATGGATTTAGAATAGGCAAAAGGAAATTACAGCATGCTAAAGTAAGCATTGAACCTTATCTGAGTAGTAGGTAGACATGCAAGTAAAAGTAGTAAATAAATATATTGTTGTGATGGCTGAAAACCTTAATCAAGACATACCAGTTTCAAAGAAGCAAAATATAGTAGTAGCAATACTTAAAAAACATGCCACAACACCAGTAACAAGAGAGTGCTTTTAAAGTGAGTATGAGTTCATAAAACTAAGAGTGTTCGTGTGTTAGTGATTTCAAGACTCAGAATGCTTATCCTTGTGTTAATGAAAGAGCAGATTATTTATAGTTTGAAAACATGTACAAATAAGGCAAGAAAATAATTATGGGACCGTGTATAAATTTAAAATCAATCAGTGTAAGAAACTTCCTTTAATAAAGGAGTTTAAAAACAAACGGTAAAGGGTAGAAGACTTTTAAGGAAGGAGATCAAGAAAGAAGTTTGTGCAAAGTAGGCCATCTGGGGTAAATACATATGGGGTTAAATTAAGGGAAGAATTAATGAAGAATCTTTGAAATACACGGTTGTCTAAATAAGGTAAGAACACAATAAAATCCATCAGTACATAGTAAATCAAGGAGTCAGGGATTCGAAATTACTGGTTCATGAGTAAACCAGGTCAATGAGGCTAAGGAAAGTTTTCGAATCAAACCAAGTAACAGGGAAATTAGCAAAACAAGGAAAGAACCAATCAGACTTACAAAAAGGAGGTCTGAAATCAGTAAAACAAAGTGAAAGTCATTTTAGAAGGAAAGCTTAAAATGTATAAGGAGTACACAAGTATTAAGCAGACAAGGGTGAATTTAGGACAAAAAGAAACATTATAAACACAGGTAGTCACATAGGTTGATTTCAGTTACTCAGTAATAGAGAAGGGAAAGTATCAAATAGCATGATCGAGGGTCAAGTAAAAGATCTTATAGAGTTTAGCAGGAAATAAGGATCATGTAAAGAAACAAAAGATTCAGGAATTCAATTGAGCAGTATATGAGACAACTTTTAAAAACTCGAACAGGTTCAAAGAAATTAGGGCTTTGAAACCAAACAAGTTCAGAGACAAGGAACAAACCAATCTCATAGCAAATACTCTCCAAACTCGAACGAACCCCAAAATCTTAGGGTTTTCACCATCTATCCCGTTATGGAGGTGAAAACAAGTAAATCTGGCAGAAACACTTACAAAATAAGTTCAGAGATCTCAAAAGAGGAACTAAGCCTTTTGGCACGCATATTCCAGTAGAAGAACAATATAAGCAACATAGTAGGAGAACAACATAAAGAAGCACAGTAGAAGAACAACATAAAGAAGCACAGTAGAAGAACACCATAAGAAACATAGTATAAGAGTACCTTAAGAAACACAATATAATATGTTTAAAAATTAGAAGATCTTGGAGATAAAGTAACACAAACCCTAAATCATCAAAATAAAGGTTTTGAAAGAAACTTAGAGAAAGCGTTTAAAACATTAGAGAAATGCACAGATCTACAACGAATCTAAAAGAATTTGGTAAACCTAGAGGCTTTAGGGTTTTGGACGAAACCAAATGATGAGAAAGGCTTGGAAAGTCATTAAACTGAGTAGGGGAAAACAAGAGTCAAGCTTGAATAGCCATAGCTGGCTGGAATAAGATCAAGGTTGGCTGGAAATAGCCATAGAACTGAAAGCAACCCTGGTCTGGACCAGGCTTCTTCGAGGTATGGCTTTAAAACCATTGTAACCTAGCATGTAAGAGTTATAGGAAGCCAGTATAGGATTTTAATAGTCTTGGAAGCCATGGATTCCAGTACTTTTAGGGTGGAAGTGGAGGGAGGCAACTAGGGTTTGAGAAGCTTCGAGAGAGAATTGAGAGAAGGGGGATTCAAGAGCTGCTACAAAAGGGAAATGATTAGATTTAGGGGTTAGGTCGGGTTAAAAAAGGATGGGGAAAATATGACCCATTGATCTAGATGATCAACGGCTAGGATTATAAGGAGAATCCGGGCGGGTTATTTAAAATGATCGTGGGTCGGGTAGATTAGGTAATTGGGTTGGGTAATTGGGTTTAGTAATTGGGTTCAAATATGGCTAAGATTGAAAGGCAAATGGGCTACCATTTAAATAGCCATTTTTCCGTCATTTATTTTATGAGAAATAGCAAAATCATATCTGGAAATAAATTAAAGGTACTAAAATTATTAATAATACGTTATTGTCAAACTAAAAATACTGGAGTCAATTTTATAATTATAAACACAATTAAATCTTAAAATAGGCTAATGTTGTAATTATATGCAATTTAGCTTGAAAAATACTAAATAAATTTATAAATATATGCAAAAATTATGTTAACTATGTTAGTATAAATGTGAGAGTCCAATAAATGAATCACCAAAAATGATAATTTTGGGAATAATTATTGGGTTTTTCTTGCTAAAATAGGACAATAAATTGATTTAAGAAATATTTAAAAGTTTTGGGACATATTTATATATGCATATACATGCTATTTTGAAACGTATTTCACATATAAAAAATATATAGGAAAAAATTGGGCATCAACAGCTAAGGTTTTAGCATGACGATTCCAGTGGCAATGTCGGTCGTAACACCATTCCATACAAATGATATACCTTGGGACTACACAGCCGAGGCAAGAAGGAAAGGCAAGGTCAAGTTCGGAGAAGTTGTTGCTGCACAGGGTATAACGAGAACTGGCAGGGTTTATACACCAGAACGTTTAGCTAAGTCAAACAAGCATGCCTCTAGTTGGCCAACCATCACTAAAACTAGGCCAGATGATCTCTGGAGAAAGATACAAGCCAAGGAATACTCGGTCAATGATCAGCTAAACAAAACACCGATGCAAATATCTATCCTTGCTTTACTACAGTGTTCTGATGTACACAAGAATGCCCTGTTAACGGTCCTGAGTGAGGCATATGTGCCAAACAACATCACCGGCGGAGAGATGGCTAACATGGTAGGGCAGGTATTGGAAAGCCACAAAATCACTTTTCATGAAGATGAGTTTCCACCGGAAGGGTTGAGTCACAACAAGGCATTGCACTTCACTGTACAATGCGAAGATTATTTTATCACCAAAATCTTGGTGGATGGAGGGTCCAGCCTCAACATTTGTCTGTTGGTTACACTCAGTACATTGGGTAAGGGGTTGCATAAGATCAAGGATGGGGCTACCAACGTGAAAGCTTTCGACGGTTCCCAAAGGTCCACCATTGGGGAAACTAGTATGTGTTTGCAAATGAGGCCTACTTGGTTCGATGTTGATTTTCAAGTTATAGACGTGCCGACATCTTATAATTTGCTATTGGGACGACCATGGATTCATGCCTCTGGGGTCATAGCGTCAACACTACATCAGGCAGTGAAGTTTGAGTGGAATCACCAAGAGTTTATCACTCACGGCGATAGTAGCAGTCACATATACTGTCGCTAGACCATCCCAGCAATAGGTGGCAGAAGAAGGATAGGTAGGGAGAATTATCACCATATCGAGCAGGTCAATGCCGTTGATAAAGACAAGTGACGGGACAACACCATTGAGATCATATTAAACTAGAGCGGATATAAACCTAGCAGGGCTTGGCAAGAACCTCCAAGGGATCGCGAAGCCTATAAAACTCAAGAAACATGGCACCACATTTCGGATTGGAATATGAGTATACTTGGGAAATTCAACCACTGGTTGCCACCATGGTGCGGTCCTTACTAACCATTGGAGCAGCCAATACCACGCTTGGAATAGACTTTCCAACCGGCCAAAGTTATCTATGGGTTAGAAGAAGATGAAGCACTGGTAGCAATAAGGAATTTGTTCCTGGAAGAGGATGATATGGATTGTTGTGTCATTTTCAAGGAGGAGGGGGAGGAAGGCCCTTCCATACAGGCGGTAAGCAGAGCAGCTTGCCTCAATAACTCGACCATCAGAACCACCAGAGCTCGATGAGCCTCGGGCATTACTATTACTTGTCTTGATGAACCAATGACTGTGACATACAATGAGGCAACACAACAAAAAAACATTGATTAAGAGGAAGATGACATACCGAAAGAGATTGTTAAGGAAGTCGAGAATTTTGAAAATAGCCCGAAGTCCAACCTGGACGGGACCGAAATTGTTAACCTAGGGAATGAAGAGAATGTCAAAGAAACACGAATTAGCGTTCACTTATCATCATCAGAAAAGAAGGAATACGCAGAATTTCTAAGAGAATATGAGGACATATTTGCCTGGTCGTTTGATGACATGACGGGCCTGAGCACATCTATTGTGGATCTCAAACTGCCAACTAATCTGACATGCCCACCGGTAAAGAAGAAGCTTAGAAAGTTTAAGCCTAATATGAGTTTGAAAATCAAGGAAGAAGTCACTAAATAAGTCAAAGTCAAAGTTCTTAAGGTAGTGGGATCTCAACCGGGACAGTCCTAAGGACAACTTTCCTTTACCAAACATACACATCCTAATCGACAATTGCACCAAGCATGAATTGCAATCATTTATGGATTGTTTCGCAGGTTATTATCAGATATGAATGGATAAAGAGGATGCTGAGAAAACGGACTTCATTACTCCTTAGGGAATGTACTACTACAAAATGATGTTGTTTGGGTTAAAGAATGCAGGGGCCACCTACATGGGGGCTATGACTACCATTTTCCATGATATAATGCACAAGGAGATCGAGGTGTATGTAGATGACGTCATCGTTAAGTCAAAGAAGGCCACTGATCACATGGAAGACTTGAGGAAATTCTTTAATAGACTGCGGAGGTACAACCTAAAGCTAAATATCGTGAAGTGTGCATTTGTGGTTCCCGCTGGAAAATTGCATAGGTTTATTGTGAGTCACCGGGGAATAGAATTGGATCCATCAAAGATCATAGCCATTCAAGAATTTCCACTGCCATAGAACAAGAACGACATGATGAGTTTCTTGGGGAGACTCAACTACATCAGCCGATTCATAGCACAATCTATAGTTATCTGTGAGCCAATCTTCAAGATATTGAAGAAGGATGCCACCACCAAATGGACTGATGACTGATAGAAAGCTTTCGACAGAATTAAGGAATAATTGTCAACACCACCAGTTTTGGTCCTGCCTGAACTAGGTAGACCTCTGCTAGTATCAGAAACTGGTCAGCATTATCCGGTGTCTGCTAAACTTAGGTTCCCGTGCACCGACAACAAGGAGAATATGAAGCCTGCATCTTAGGACTCAAAATGGCTATATACATGAACATTCAAGAATTTCTAGTGACCGGAGATTCAGACTTGCTTATACATCAGGTACGAGAAGAATGGGTGACCAAGAACTCTAAGATACTCCCGTATCTGCACCACGTGCAGGAATTGAGAAAGAGGTTCACAAAGACAGAATTCCCGCATGTTCTCAGAATCCAAAATGAGTTTGCCGATGCACTGGCTACCCTGTTATCCATGATACAACATCCAGACAAAAACTCCATTGATCCCATTCTAGTAAAGATCCACGATCAGCAAGCTTATTCTGCCCATGTTGAAGAAGAAGTAGACGGAAAGCCTTCGAAGGTTGTCTAACAATTTCTTTCATAGCGGAGGAATCCTGTGTAGGAGGACTCCGAATTTGGGATTATTAAGGTGTGTCGATGCAAAAGAAGCATCCAAGCTGCTAAAGGAAATTCATTTCAGGACCTGCCATCCAGATATGAGTGGTTTGTCTTAGCCAAGAAGACACCCCCCCCCCCCCCCGAGCTGGTTACTTTTGGATGACTATGGAGACGAATTGCATCTAGTATGTCCAGAAATGCAACGGCTGTCACATACATGCAGACATGATAAATAGACCTTCAAATGTGCTTAATTCAACAAGATCACTATGGTTGTTCGCTGCGTGGGGAATGGATATTGTTGGACCTAGCCCTCCTCTTCTAACGAACACAGGTTCAACCTAGTAACAATCGACTATTTCACCAAATGGGTCGAAGCAGCATCTTACAGAGCAGTAACTAAGAAAGTCGTGGTAGACTTTGTCCACGACCGCATCATTTGTCGGTTCGGGATTCCAGAGTCAATCATTACTGATAATGGCTCCAACCTCAACAACGACATGATGAAAGCTATGTGTGAGACTTTCAAAATCACACACAAGAACTCTACATCCTACAGACCTCAGATGAACGGGGCTGTAGAAGCTGCCAACAAGAAGATATCTAGAAAAATGATAGAGAAGCATAAGCAATGTCACAATAAGCTATCATATGCTCTATTGGGGTATCACACCACTGTCCGCACATCTAAACAGAATATCCAGAGCCTTCAACAAGAGAATAAAGCCAAGACAGTTCACACCGGCGCAGCTGGTGTTAAAGAAAATTTTCCCGCATCAAGATTAAGCCAAAGGGAAATTCTCTCCCAACTGGCAAGGTCCATACATGGTTTACCCGGTTCTGACATGAGGAGCCCTTATACCTGTAGAAATGGACGGAGAAGCGTAGCAAAAACCAATCAATTCAGATACAGTCAAGTGCTGCTATGTGTAATCTCTTGCTTTCCTATATGATGTGATTTGAACTACGTCTGACCTGATTCCCGTTTAAGAGGGGATACATAGGCGGCCTTATGGGTTCGGTCACAATACAATAAAAAATTTATTCCCCCCCCCCCCCCGTAATTTGAAACGGGGCAGAATTTTGAGGAGGACCCTCAAAATTCCGAACTAATTTTAGCCAATCATCGCAAGTAGCCGTCAGAAGCATCAACCTATTAAATTGGGGCAGATTTTTGAGGAGGGCCCTTAAAATTCCATAACAAGAGAAGTTGCAGTGTCTTGAGCCACGTCACAGTCATTGATTCATCTAAAAGCTATTTCTTAAGTATATACATATGTCATATTTTAAAAATTTATGCATGTTTATTATCAAAACTGCTTTGTTCAGCAATGCTACCCCAATGATACATACCGTATCACTAGATCAAAGATGAACGGGTCGATCAAGGCCAGCACAGATACGAACTAACTTCCCTTCTATAAAACTCACGATTTTTCTTTGGATGCAGACACTTGGATTACAAAAGCATCTGATATACTATGCACTTACGAGACGAGCATTGTTCAGGAATACAACTCTCAAAATTGTTACATTTACTAGCTTCTGCTATTCATGCAGATTATCCCCTATATCACAATGTCCCCAACAGTTACAATATCAAAACCTACTATCAGCTAAGAAACTCTATTCGCCATTTTATTTTATTTATGCATTGCATAAGGCTACCATTCTGCCTTCCGAGACTAAACACTGTCTCCATCTGCATTTTGCTGCATTGCATAAGGCTTCCATTCTGCCTTCCGAGACTAAACACTGTCTCCATATGCATTTTTTGCATTGCATAAGACTACCATTCTGCCTTCCAAAACTAAACACTATCTCCATCTGCATTTCTACATTGTATAAGGCTACCATTCTGCCTTTCAAGACTAAACACTATCTCCATCTGCATTTTTCTACATTTGCATAAGGCTACCATTCTGCCTTCCGAGACTAAACACTATCTCCATCTTCATTTTTTGCATTACATAAGGCTACCATTCTGCCTTCGGAGACTAAACACTATCTCCATCTGCATTTTTGAGTGGTATAAGGCTACAATTATGCCTTTCGAGACTTAACATAGTCTCCATCTGCATCTGCATGGTTGAAAGTTTGCCACTCTATTTTACATTCTGCATGGCTGAAAGGTCGCCACCTCATGCACATTTGCATGGCTAAAAGATCGCCACTTTATTTTACATTCTACATGGTTGAAAGATCGCCACCTTATTTTACATTCTGCATGGCTGAAAGATCGCCACCTCATTTACATTTGCATGGCTGAAAGATCGCAACCTCATTTATATTCTGCATGGCTGAAAGATTGTCACTTCATTTACGTTCTGCTAGGTTAAAAAATCGCCACCTCATTTACATTTTGCATGGGCTGAAAGATCGCCAAATACTATATCTCATGGGCTGGAAGATTGCATCCTATTGCATCTCATGGGCTGAAAGATCACCAAAAACTGCATCTCATGGGCTGAAAGACCGCCAAATTATATGAGGGCGTCATTGTTCAGAGGCACCATTTGCATAGCCCGAGAACACCATGTCATGGCCTAAGGATCCCTTTAATCTTTTGCATATCATTATTCAAAGGCATCATGGTTCGGAGGCATCATTCTCATAGCCCGAGTGCATCATTTCATGGCCTGCGAATCCTTTATTATTACACTTCATGGCCCAGGACATCATGGTCTAAGGATGTCATCCTGACCATCCAAAGACAACATTCATGGTCCGATGGGAACTTGCATCATGTTTAAATTTTTGTGCAATATATGCTTGTATTGCTTATTTTCAGGTAAACTAACGAGCAACAATCATCTCGATAAGATCGATTCCGCTCCAGTTCTCGCAGCCCTATCAGACTTCAACCGTTCACCCCGTCCTGAATATCTCATCCGTTCTTGAAATGTCTCCATCGGCATGCTCTGTCGATGGATCTTGAACTACATATGGCCTGATTCCTGTAAAACCGGGGATATATAGGCAGCTCAGCAGCTGGAGCACAGCTAAACCTCTTCAACCCATTTCGTTCGATCAAAATTGGTCGTCATATCTTTACCTGACAACTCTTTCATCCTTCCTGGGTAAAGAGGGGTAGCTGTTGATGCCCAATTTTTCCCTGTATATTTTTTATATGCAAAATACCTTTCAAAATAGCATGTATATATATATATATATAAGTATGCCCCAAGGTTTTATTATTTTTCTCAATTTTTAAAGATTTCTTAAATCAATTTATTGCCCTATTTTAGCAAGAAAACCCCAATAATTATCCCAAAAATTATTATTTTTGGTGATTCATTTATTGGATTCTCACATTTATACTAAAACATTGTTGATATAATGTTTGCATAATTTTAAAAATTATTTAGTATGTTTAAAGTTAAATTGCAATATTAGTCTATTTTAAGATTTAATTGTGTTTATAATTATAAAATTGACTACAGTATTTTAAGTTTGATAATTACGTATTATTAATCATTTTATTATCTTTAATTTATTTCTAAAAATGATTTTACTATTGCTTATAAAATAAATGAGGGAAAATGGCGATTTAAATGGTCGCCCATTTGCATTTCAATTTTAGCCAGCTTTGAACCCAATTATCCAACCCAATTATCCAACCCAATTACCTAACTACCCGACCCATGAACCTTTTAAATAACCCTCCTGGACTCACCTTTTAATCTTAGTGGTTGATCACTTAGATCAATGGCTCATATTTGCCCCTTCCTTTTTTAACCCGACCTAACCCCTAAACCTAATCATTTCCCTTCTGTAGCCGCGCTTGAATCCCCATCCTCTCAATTCTCTCACGAAGCTTCTCAAACCTTAGTCGCGTCCCTTCACTTCTACCCTAAAATAACCAGAATCTATGGCTTCCAAGGCCATCGAAGTCCTATACCGGCCTCCTATAACTCTTACACGCCTGGTTACTATGATTTTAAGGCTAGACCTCGAAGAAACCTAGTCCAAACCACAGTTTCTTTCAGTTCTATGGCTATTTCCAGCCAACCTTGACCTTGTTCTGGCCAGCTATGGCCATTCAAGCTCGACTCTTGTTTTCTCCTACTCAGATCAATGACTTTACAAGCCTTTCTCATCATCTGGTTTTGTCTGAAACCCTAAATCCTCGAGGTTTACCCATTCTATTAGATCCGTTGTACATTTATGCTTTTATCCAAAGTTTTAAATGCTTTCCCAAAGTTTCTTTCAAAACTCTACTTTTAAAACCTTCATTTTTCTGATTTAGGGTTTGTGTTACCTTATTTCTAAGCTCTTCTGATTTTTAACATATTCTACTGTGCTTCTTATGTTGTTCTTCTGCCATGTTGCTTATGTTATTCATATATTATGCTTCTTATGTTATTCTTATACTGTGTTTCTTATGGTGCTCTTCTACTATGCGTCTTTACGTTGTTCTCCTACTATATTTCTTGTGTTAATATTCTACTGAAATATGTATGCTAAATGGCTTACTTCCTTTTTTGGGATCACTAAACTTATTTCGTTAGTGTTTCTGTCTGATTTACTTGTTTTCACCTCTATAACTCGATCGAGGGTGAAAACCTTAAAATTTGGGGTTCATTCGAGTTTGGAGACTATTTACTATGAGATTGGTTTGTTCCTCGTCTCTGAACTTGTTTGGTTTCAAATCCCTAATTTCTTTGAACCTATTCGAGTTTCTATGAGTTGTCTCACATACTGCACAATTGAATTCCTGAATCTTTTGTTTCTTTACATGATCCTTATTTCCTGCTAAACTCTATAAGGTCTTTTACGTGACCCTCAATCATTCTATTTGATACTTTCTCTTCTCTGTTACTGAGTAACTGAAATCTACCTATGTGACTACCTGTGTTTATAATGTTTCTCTTTGTGCTAAATTCAGCCTTGTTTGCTTAATACTTGTGTACTGCTTATATATGTTAAGCCTCCCCTCCAAAATGACTTTTAATAAGTCTGACTGATTCTTTCCTTGTTTTGCTAATTTCCCTGTTACTTGTTTTGATTCAAAAACTTTCCTTAGCCTCTCTGACCTAGTTTACCCATAAACCAGTAATTTTGAATCACTGACTCCATGATTTACTGTGTACTCATTGATTTTATTGTGTTCTTACCTTATTTAGACAAACGTGTATTTCAAAGATTCTTCATTAGTTCTTCCCTTAATTAAACCCCTATGTATTTACCCGTGATGGCCTATTTTGCACAAAGTGCTTACTTGATCTTCTTCCTTAAAAGTCTTCTTCCCTTTACTGTTTGAGTTTAAACTCCTTAATTAAAGGAAGTTTCTTACACTGATTGATTTTAAATTGATACACAGTCCCATAATTATTTTCTTGCCTTATTTTGCAACTGTTTTCAAACTATAAATACCCTGCTCTTTCATTAACACAAGAACAAGCCTTCTCAGTCTTGAAATCACTAAGACACGAACACTTTTAGTTTTCTGAACTCATACTCACTTTTATAAGCATTCTTTCTTGTTACTGGTGTTGTGGCATGTTTTTCAAGTATATCTACTGCTGTATTTTGCTTCTTTGAAACTGGTTTGTCATGATTAAGGTTTTCAGCCATCACAACAATGTGTTTATTTACTACCTTTACTTACATGTCTGCCTACTGCTCATATATGGTTCAATTCTTACTTAGCATGCTGTAATTTCCTTCTGCCTATTCTAAATCTATTATGAATCCCAAAACCCCACCCCTATGTGTTTACACTATGGTTTGAAGCATGGCAATAATACAAATTATTGTCCATGACTCGAACTTGATCCCTCGGGATCCTACCCTCTAATATTATGTGTTCTAACAGACTTATAAGCAGGCCAACATTCTCCATTGCTGGGCATTCCTAAAGCTTTCGCTATCCTAAATAATAGGCTCTTTGCAATTCCCTTATTCTCCTTAACCCCTTAATGTGCATGTTTGTAGGTGTTTCCTCTCCTTTATTGCTTAGAACTTTGTCCTTCACTTGCACTCTCTCCTAGACTTTAAGTTCTTTCCCCCTCTTGTGAGCTTTGCTTTGGGACCTTTTGAGCTCCCTCTGAACTTGGACACTTGATGACAGGCCCTTCCATACTACACTTGTCCCTATGCTGGTGACACAATTTGGGCGTGAGCATTGCCCGAAGCCCCATTGAGGCTCTTAGGGAACTCTGACACTCTCAAATTAGAGAAAGCCTTTGGATCAATGGTCTTTTGAGTTGGTCTATCTCGTCACTCAGAGATGAAGCAATTATTAGGCTTCCTCTGGTTGTATTCCTTCTTGTACTTTTAATGTAATTTATTATTTTGGTTTGTAATAAGTTGTAATGAATACTGGGGATGGCTAGTGGAAAAAGGGTGGGTAACTATGCATGCAAAGGGTAGAAAATCATGCCAATAGTTTTATTAAAATTTTGCATATTCAAATACATATAGATATCATGCCTATAGGTTTATTACAATCCTGCACATATAGAAATCATGCCCATAGGTCTATTCTGCATTCTCAACACATATAGAAATCATGCCTATTGGTTGTTCTAATTCTGCATATTTAATCATATATAGAAACCATGCCTATAGGTTTGTTCTAATTATGCACATTCAATTACATGTAGAAATCATGCCCATAACACATATAGAAATCATGCCTATTGGTTGTTCTAATTCTGCATATTTAATCATATATAGAAACCATGCCTATAGGTTTGTTCTAATTATGCACATTCAATTACATGTAGAAATCATGCCCATAACACATATAGAAATCATGCCTATTGGTTGTTCTAATTCTGCATATTTAATCATATATAGAAACCATGCCTATAGGTTTGTTCTAATTATGCACATTCAATTACATGTAGAAATCATGCCCATAACACATATAGAAATCATGCCTATTGGTTGTTCTAATTCTGCATATTTAATCATATATAGAAACCATGCCTATAGGTTTGTTCTAATTCTTCACATTCAATTACATTTAGAAATCATGCCCATAAGGTTTTAAACAAAGTTTCATATTTAGATACTATCTATAAGGTTTGAAACAAGTCTACATTTAGATACCATGTTTATAGGTCTTAAACAAATTCTGCACTAAGTACCATGTTTATAGGTTTAAAAAAAGCCTTATGCATTTAGATACTATGTCTATAAAGCTTCTGTATTTTTTACACCATCTCTACAAAGTTTAAAATTAGCCGTGTATAGAAAGCATGCCTATAGGGACTTCTAATTGAATCTGACTCGCCTCACTCGGTGTTAGATATAAAAACCAGTAACAATGGAAACTGTCAGTCGCAGAACCTGTATTTCTTTTATTAATCTGCCTCTCTTTTGATAGTCTGAAGTCCTTTACATAACCAAAGTTTAGCAAGCATGGCTATAGGATTTCAAATGATTCGTCTCTTTACTGTCCGATCACCTTCTAAATTTAGTAGATATCATGTCTATAGGACCCCGTCGTAATACTTAGGCAAGCTTTAGGGTAATAACTATGAACTGAATCTGCCTTTAATAATCACAACCAACAGGCAGGCCTGATCCGGGCTTCCTATCTGAGTTATGTAATAAACCAACCTGCCTCAACCTTTAAACTCTATCATATTCTGTATTTGATTAAACTTAAGCAGTATGTGAAATTCATGCTAATTATATGCTCATCTATTCAAGGAAGTATGCCTGAGCCTTTTCTTGTCTATATGCTTTTTCCACAATATTCAATATGTGTTTTTGTATTACGCCTTAGAGTTTTACCTTTTGAAACATCAAACAAGCCTCATATCCTTCCCTTTTACGATTAGTAGTCCTAAGTGCCTCCACGACTAATAGGAGTGGTACGGGTAATAGCATGCAATAAGTAATCGAGACCAATCTACGCTTTAAATACCTTAACATGGTGGGAAGGGTAGATATGGATATGCTGACCGGTGCGCTAATACCATGTGTAGCCCCTCTCTTGAGGAGCGATTACCGGTATTGCATAAATGTGATGCATATTACAAATAAATCTAGGACCCCTTTATATTCTTTTGCATGCTTATATTATAACTCATTTCAAAACCTTGCTTTATTTAATCATTTTCAAACACTTGTGTATTTTAAATCCCCTCTTATTTGAGGCTTATCTGCCTATATGTTAATTGCACCACAATTCACAACAATTGTCTGACCGAGAACCACACTAGTGGATTCTGAGAGGTGCTTTACACCTTCCCCTTAGAATAATTTCAAGCCACTATCCTATCTCTGGTTGCTCAAATTAAACTCTTTTGGTGCCCTAATGCACCCTAATCATTAGGTGGCGACTCTTCAAATGAAACCTAGTTCCCAAAAGAAATGAGTTGTCCCTCCAAATATCATAAACCCGATTTCGCGAGAACTCCTGAATGTGAACTATGGGAACAAGGTAGACATCTTAGTGACAAAGAAGAGGGAGAGTATCAAATCGCATGCAGAAGGTCTATTAGAAAGACTTTAGAAGAGTTTGGCAGGAAATCAGAATCATATATAAAGAAATGAAGGTTGAAACAAAGATTTCAAAACTCAGTCGAGCAGTAGATGGAACAATTTTCAGAAACTCGAACAGGTCCAAAGAGGTTAGGATTTTGAAATCAAAAAAGTTCAAAGATGAAGAACCAAACAAATCACATAGCGAATAGTCTCAATATACAGGGAAGAGTATAGTTGTTTCAGCCCATGAGATGCAGTATTTAGTCGTACCTGAGTTGTTCGCTCAAGGGTACCGGTCTAAAACCCCATAGGAACCTTACTCTGAATAAATTTTTCATGCATTATGGTCCAACTTAGTTGAGTCAGTTATGTTGTCCACATAATAACTCTTTAAGATAGCCTTGTCCAAAGTCCATTGGGTTTCCCTAAGACCCAAATAGACATTGTTATGTTTTGTGCATTTATTTGGAGAAGCGAATGCTTTTATGCCAATTGATGATATTAAATAGTCGAGTCTGGTTGGGGTAAGGGTTTAACCCTTTTGTCTTGTAGAAATATGAGGCATAAAGTCCCCAAATTCGGCATGGTCACTAACATCCACCCAAAATTGCTAAGCTGGTAGGAGGATCTTCACTCTAGTGATTAGACTCTCGTCCGGAAATATTTGGGAAACCTACCTTCCCTCCTAGAAATTCAACCCAACAACAAAATCATAGAAGCTACTACTTTGTTCTTGGATTGTAAGTGGTCAGTGTTCCGCTTTGGGGATATTGAAATAACACCCTTGCTGGAAGGAATAAGAGGATTGGCCGGCATACCGTTGGAGACTCCAGGTTTGTTAATGCCTAAGAACCACAAGGGCAGGGGTTTTCTCAAAATGATGGGTATGAAGAAGAATCCTGAGCTCACATGTCTAAAAGACTCCTCCATCCCTTTGGATTATTTGTATGATAGATACGGTCACAGCAAATCCTACCGTACCTTTCCTTATGAGTTTGCCATCACATCAATTGGGCATATTCATCGAAGGGTCTTTGTATTCATGTTTTGCTTGCTAGGATTGATCGGGTTTCCAACAAAGAAAGCAAGAATCAACACCAGACTAGCCATGGTGGTTAAGACCTTAAGGGAAGGAATTGGCGGGCAACCATTCAGCATTGTGCCCATGATCGTTGCGGAAATATACCGAGCCCTAGAAAGGTGTCAACAGGGAGCCAAACATTTTGAAGGCTGCAATTTGCTACTTCAACTGTGGCTCGTGGAGCACTTCCAAAAGGGTGAATACCGACAACAAATTCAGCGAAGGGACTGGGATGATCATATCGCTTTTTATAATCCAAAGCGAATGAGCTACATGCCAAATATGTTCGCCCAACCGGAGAATGCCAGAGAATGGGTCGAGCACTTCGAGAATCTAAGTGAGAACCAGGTACAATGGATGTTCGTATGGTTTCCAACCGAGGAGTTCATCGTCCGATCCAGAGATGCACCTTTTCTGATATTAATCATTTTAAGAGGAACATACCCCTACATCCCTCTCCGGGTAATGAGGCAAGCTGGTAGGAAGCAGGTTGTACCCAGGGTCGACAAGATGAGTCTCTTTCGGGCCGATTACTAGGATGATGATAGTCCTTACAAGTGCTAAGATCAGCACATGTGGCACTACAAGATCATTATTGGAACGGATACCATCGAGCCAGATAGATACCACGCTAGTTGTGCTCTTTACTATTCAGTATAGTTAGAGGATAATCATAATGGTGTAGGCCAGCCTGGGTTTGTTAGAGGTAACAGGATCATAGATGAAAAGGCCGAATCACAAGTCAAATACAATCAACTATGCAAGAGAATCTGGGAATGCAAAAGCGAGCACCGTGAGATACAAGAATCCAATCAAAAGCTAATGAGAAATGGAAAGATATAACTGTCAGTGCCACCAAGCGACTGGGATATTTGGAGCGAGGTATAGTAGAGTTGGAGAAGAAGTTTCTCAAGAGGATTTAAGACTATCGGAATGCTGAAGGAAATGAAGGTGGACATCTGGCCAGAGCCTACCTACTTCTGGGACTGTGCGAGTTAGGGAAGCTGTTCGATGGAGCCAAGGATGCCGAATATGAGGAAGATCCTTCAGGGATCAAATAGATATGAGTTTTCATTTTTGCTTTATAAAGTGTAATAAGGCCAATGGCCACTGGAAACTTTATTTCCTGTTATTTAGTGTCGATTTGGGATTCGTCTACTTTTTTATCAATGAAATGAGGCATTTGGCATTCCAAGTTCTCCAAATCAACTTCTTGCTAGGCCTACCTCGGGCATGAAGAGGTCCCTAAATTAGGACACGTTTTACATTCCTGTCATTCCCCAAAATCCGAGGAGCGCGACCGGCGCTCAACCAAGTAAACCCGACCGAGCCAGCCTGTTAGGTCTCATTCTACCCAAACTGACTCATGAATAAATCGAAGATGGACCCCATTAATCAAATTCTATAAATATATCATTAACGATTTCCATTACATTCTCATTAGCAACTTCATTCGCCATTATAAAGGTATTAAAAATTTTATACATCATTGCCAAACAACAATATTTCTATTTTAAATTCCAATACCCAACACTACCCACAACCTGTCTGCGGAGCCTCTAAATACAACCGAAGAATAATATGGAAATGCCAGTAACAAGGCTCCGACTATACCTTACACAATTACCAAAGTAGATTTCGTAAGAAAGGCAGCATGAGCCACGCAGGGCCCTGAATGGGCTCACTAATTCAGCTGACGGGAAGGGAAGGAATGCTATTATTGGTAGACTAGAGTACCTTCTATAGAACCACATACAGTCATAACACGAATGTAGGGCCCATCGCAAATGGGACACCAGTACATTTGAATTGTACTGATATGTATGAACAAACTTTACCCCAAGTAAAATCAAATAACACACAAGTAACATACAATAATAGAATGAATGATCAAATGCACGTGAAAGAAACAACCCAAGCCAAACAAGTTTCACAATCTCTCATTTCCCCGTTTTAACATTTTTCCATCAATCTCTTTTTCCACCCTTATTACCTCGGCCACCCTTATCACCACAACCCATACCTTATTACTTCGTGTTGTGGCACGCAACCTGATCCCACCGTACAAATCACATTTCACCTTATCACCACGACCCACACCTTATTACTTCATGTTGCAGTGCATAACCCGATCCCACCGGACAAATCACAATTCACACAACAACAACAACAACAACATAACAACAACAACAATAATTCACAAGAATTTTCATAAACATCAATACCATTTCCATCATATACAACAACCCAATGTACAATTTATGTCATAAGGATAATTGCCCACGACAAGCCACATATGATATTACCAAAGTTGTTTCAATTGCATCAATTATGATTTCTTTCCATCATTTGTTACACAGCTCTTACCACACAAACAAATTCACGCACACACATTTGGTTTGTTGCCATTTACTTGCACCATCATATCGGGAGACTTAACCAACAAGGTTCAAGGCACATTAATCACAAGAATTCACAAAGAGTCCACATAAGTAAACACATACCAATTACTCGTACACCAAACAAGGGGACTTTACAAAGGATAAAGTTAGCCATACATACCTCGTTTAAGCTTTTCTTAAGTTGCTACAACGTTCCGAAAATTCTAGCAATTTCAATCTACTTCGAGGCATAACAAAATAAAACACAAATTATAAAGATATTCATGGTTTCAGCTCATTTGAGCATTTTATCAAATACTAGTTGAGCATCTTAATTTCAAATCTCTTTTTCAAGGTTTTCCTTCATTCCCCAACCAAATCTTTACTTATTTAGGTTAAACAATCTTCCCACAAACCTAATTTGTACATACATGCATACATAATAGTATTACACCCAAGAATCATACCTCAATAACCTATCTTATTCCCCAAAATCAAAATTAAAACCTGATATATAGAATCTTACCTCTTAGATGAAGAACTTATGATTGGGCTCTTTGATTCTTGAAGTTTGATGCACGGTTGGACGATTGAATGTTGGGTTCCTCCTTCTCTCTCTAAAATGCTCTCAACTCTCTCTAAAATTAGTGGAAAAATAACCCCAAATGAACCCCCAAAGACTATATATGAAAATGACGAAGGGTTATAAAAATAGGAAGACTAACCCTCCGAATGCAGGTCTGCGTTCGCATAATAGACAGCAAAATGGGTATGCTAGCCGCAAATGCGTCGCAAAACTCGGTGCCCAAAACTTGGTGACACTGGTCCAGTTTTCGGACAGATTTGGGATAGCAAATCAAGTATGAGGACCGCATAATGGTTTTTGCGATCGCACATCTAACACAGGATCGTATTTTTCCAGCCTTTGGTAATTTGATCATAACTTTGCATAGGAATGTCTAAATGACAAACAGTTTGAAGCGTTGGAGACTAGACACGAAGACCTTTCATTTGATAGGTTATGCATCACATAATACCTTATACATATTTAGATATGCTCGTTCAAAGTGTAGAATAGTGCATGCTCATTTGGAATTTTAGCCTATTATGAACTTTTCCAATTTTTCTTATACTTGGGCCTTTCCTTGGAACCCAAATTACTTACAAACATATTTACCAAATCCAATTGATTTACACCATGTTAATAGTACATAAAAATATTATAATAAGCCAACCCACGAGATCCTAGGTTACTTAGCAAAATTTTCCGGGGGCCTTAGGATCATTCATCCTCGAATGAGGAGTAGAGTGCGACTTAAATGCTTAATATAATAAATCTCTTTTCTCACCTACCTCAAAACCCTAAATTTTGACTAACTCCTAAATTTTTCAGAAACTTCGGCAAAGTCTCCTTTGTAACTAGGCCTATCCACCTGCCAGAGAACCACCAAAACCATCCTAAAAACACATCCACAACTGGACAAAGCACCATAATATATATATCAATGACAAGAACCTTAGCATTACAAACACTACTTTATCACGATTATACCTGAGCATGGACTGCACATTTTTAAACATATCACCTAGAAGGTACCTTTCAAATCAAAACCAACTACTGTGCAATCAAGAGAAAATAGTTGATTTTCACAACACTCTCGGCCTTCAATGGCCCCCTTATATCCACAGACTTCACCAGAACACATTCACGGGAGCAATTTTAACCACTAAACTTACTTAACAAGAATAACAAGTAGATATCTCGCATAAGCTAACTATCCACTAACTTCACCTTCAATAATTTCCACCGAAATGATACACGATATCCACCTACTTTCTTAGACATAGACATGTGAATCCACAAAATATATGGCGAACAACTATGGGGACACTTCATACTCCTAGTGCGGCCTAATGTGGAATACACTTATGCAACCTTTATTACCAACTCACATAACATCTTCAGGGGAAAATATTGAGAATAGCCTACTCACCATCCAAACTCTAAATCTCTAGGCGAACACTCACACTAAACCCTTGATGACCTTCAACAATTACTCTAAGTTGTGCTATCATAAACTGACCATAAAATTACCTATCAAATATATATGTGACCCCACTGTGAAGCTTCATCTTTGACTCGACTGAACTTACAATACCCAATGGATCTAATACAATGAGGAACAACAGAGTTCAAGATCAGGCTGGGGTTATTCAGGAATCCATTAATGTGTTGAGTAGAGTACTTTTTGAGGTTATAAGCTAAGGGACACGAAAGTTACAACTAACAATGCTGACATGGTTAATCACTGTGACGACGTCAATTATTACACAAATGAGGCATAGGGGTAAGTAGTACATTGTCAATAGGAATTATTAAGGAGGAATATTCAAGTACATGACCAAGTCATTTCCTAAGGTGAAAGGAAAATCTATTCATGCTCTGGTACCTTGAATGCGATATAGGATTCAAAATACATGAAGTGGAATTACACTCCTGACTTTAGCTGACACAAGGAATATATGTCCTAAGCCCATGAGGATGAAAATGAAGTTAAAACACTTAATAGATTATCATAACTCAAACAGCTTAACCCTCCCTGACAATTGACCCTATATGAGAGAACTAAAGGTATGACGACAACTTGTCTTCCAAATCAATATGCTCATGATATGTGCAAAAATCTGAAGGCATCTAAACTCACCCCTTTCATGAGTAAAACCATATAGCTCGGACATCTAAATATTGGGATGAAATCATATACTGGTTAGAGGCATTCTAATGGTTAACATGATGCTCCGGGGAGAAAAATAAATAACACTCCTATTCACCCAAGGAGGTTTAATAACAAGGGTAGCAAAACTCCCCTCTCATGACAATGATATAGTCAATTATTCTAGAAACCGAGTGAGAAGAGAGCCACGTAACCCACCTAATCCGACCCATTTAAGACTTTGGAAAAAGGGGACGCACTTTGGTTTAAAATCAGAGCAATTTTAGCTTGAGCTCAAAGGAAAATAATTACTTTTGAAACCCATGAGACAAGCTCTCGTAGTTCTAGAAAATCAATAACAATGGCGAGAAGGTACTTAAAACCATTACGAGTTGGTATAAAATAAGGCCTTAAAGTGCCCGCATGGATAAGTTCGAAAGAATGAGACGTCTTAATGCATTTATCGAGGAGAAGCAACCTGAGTTATCTAGTCACATGGATAAGAAGAGCAGGTAAATGATTGCTAGAAGAACATTTACAAAAAATCCCAGCAATATTTATTTATTCCAACTAAAGGAATATGTCCCCTTCCTTAATGCTACAAGACTTCCTCTTTCATGCCATGAAACGTAAATGAATTTTACAATAAGAGTTATCACATGAAATAGATAGTAGTGTAGTAAAAATAATGAGGACCATTTGGAACGAACAAGCTTAAACTAAGTCGAAGATATTAGAAGTCTATAGTAAAGGGGGATTTTCCTACTTTCAGTGTCCTTTTAGGAAAAAGGTACTTGTAGAGTATAAAAATGATGTGAATTTAATCGAATCGTATAGTTGGATGACTAGTCAAGACATTGAGATAATATCGCATTGAAGATTACGGGTAAACAACACACCATGCAAGACAAATGAAAAGAAAGTGAAAGAGCCTTATGGAAGTAACCTTTACATTGTATCCACTAGGAAGGGTGGTAATATAAAGCGATTAAGAGAAGCAACATTTTTTGAAAGAAGATCTCTGTATGAAGTCACGTGATGTATAGCTCTAAAATTATAAAATCCAATTATGTTTAGAAACTCTACTTCATAATGAAGCACTACAACACACTTCTACACAACCAGCTATTGCAAACCACATTGGGAGATGCTATAAGACTTAACGAAGAGAAAGGATTTGACATATGAATGTGTTACTAGGTGTATTTCTCCTTTGTCAACCCAAAACCTAAAGGCGAGAGTTAGACTGATAAGCAGATCATTGGACTAGCACAAGTGTAGATAATCCATTATCGGAAAGAAATCATTCAATTTCAGTAATGCGGCATGCTATCAACCCTTGATGAACTTGAAGTGATATGAGAGCCCAATGAGATAGTAAAGAATAATCATGAAGGGTTTGCATATGTTCATAATGATTTCTTCATGGATTTTAACTTGAGAAATACCTAGATTCTAATGAAATACATAAGAACTTGAGAAACATGCGTTGTGCTATAATAACCCCCAAGGGTGTGCTTGGTCTTGACGAAGAGCCTAGTAAGGGTCCTTACGAGACAGAAAGTGTTACAATGACTCATAGAAGGATATGTTCTCTCATGGTTATCGAACAAGTGTGGTAAAACTAGCATAACGAATTCACTAACTAAAGAACACAATGAACACATGTTATGGAGGTGTAAAGAGAATGTAACCATTTGTTATGAGCTGACGTGCTTCTGCTATATTTACTCCGAACTACAATATACGACGATGCCACAAGCAACCACAATACAAGGAAAAAGTGAGCTACATACTGCGGGATGTCACAAGTGGATACGAAAGTTATGGCGACACATGATCTTCCTATGACGTGGATGTGAGGATCTCAATTTTCAGTGAGACTTTATGCACACGGTGACCATTTCGATTGACATGCACTCATGCAAGGTGTTATGGTATGCTCTTATTATACTAGGCAGTGAGAAGATTTCATGATGATATTCGCAAGAGAGTAGATTGACTGTTCAAACCATACAAGCCATATACACAACTGAGTAAAAGAGTGACTCGAGAAGGATCGCAACACTGGGATGCTTTGCATGGAACTTGACACCACATAGGTAAACTTTACGATGGTGCATGTATAGGCACAAACGAGTAGATTTTGCCCATTAAAATAAAAAGATTCTGTAAGAAATTCATCGGATATAGTCCCTTGGTGAGAATTTAGGAAAAGCAAGTGGGAAGTATCAATCCTTGAGTGGTAACTCAATTCAAGGGCATAATTATAGAACTTAATTCCATAAGAATGTAAATAAGAGAATTCATAATAGAGTGGATTCACGAATAGTGCGTCTGGTTCAAAGAGTCGATACACGCAATTTTTTGTTATTCAACACCTTGTTAAGACCATGTTTATGAGAAATCTTCAATATGGATGTACATATACAATGAGTAGAAATTTTCATTTGACTTCCTTAATGACGTTAGGTTGATAGGGAATAGCTTAATCGATACCCCTCGACTCTACATCCCCAACGTACGTAGGTACAATACTGATATACTACATGATCTGATGGTGAAGAGACATCAAAAGGGACAAGGACACTCCCCTCTTAGCGATATGTTTTACCAATCCATCCACAACTCAATACATTCTTTTAACAAGTCCTTGGGCAATCCACTCGGACTCAATGGTGGTATCAATCCCTCATTAAATGCTTCAAATTTGCGGATTATGATATCAAGGTTACCAATCTTGAGAATAAGACTTAGAGAGGAAATCAACTCCCTAACTTGAGCTCTATCGAACGATTGCGGTATCAAAGAAGGGTGAAATTCCTAAATGCCCGAATAGCCTCCAACTTATAGATGTGGTCGACAACACACCGATAAGAATGAATCTACTAGACACGGCTCAGAGTCATCCTTTGACACTTTAAAACCTTAGGCTCTGATACCAAGTTTGTCACGCCCCAAAAATCGAGGAGCACAACCGGCGCTCAACCGAGTAAGCCCAACCGAGCAAGCCTGTTAGGTTTCATTTTACCCAAACTAACACATGAATAAATAGAAGATAGAATCCATTAATAAAATTCTATAAACATATCATTAACGATTTCCATTTCATTTTCATTAGCAACTTCATTCGCCATTTAAAGGTATTACAAGTTTTATACATCATTGCAAAACATCAATATTTCTATTTTAAATTCCATTACCCAACACTACCTACAACCTGTCTACGGAGCCTCTAAATACAACTGAAGAATAATATGGAAATACCGACAACAAGGCTCTGGCTATACCTTACACAAATACTGAAATAGACTCCGGAAGAAAGGCGGCATAAGCCACGCACGGCCCTGAGAGGAAAGAAGCTCACCAATTTAGCTGACGGGAATGGAAGGAGTGCTACTGTCGGTGGACTGGAGTACCTGGTATAGAACCACCTACAGTGATAACACGAATGTAGCGCCCCCGACAAAAGGCACGTCAGTACATTTGAATTGTACTGGTATGTATGAACAAACTTCACCCCAAATAAAATCAAGTAACACACAAGTAACAGACAGTAATAAAATCAATGATCAAACGCCCGTGAAAGAAACAACCAAAGCCAAACAAGTTTCACAATCTCTTCTTTTCCCCTTTCAACGTTTTTCCGTCACATTAATGATTTCAATAGTGATTTCCATCACTTTTTCAATCCTTATTACCTTGGACACCTGTATTACCTCGGCCACCCTTATCACAACAACCCACACCTTATTACTTCGTGTTGCAGCGCATAACCCGATCCCACCGGACAAATCACATTTCACCTTATCACCACAACCCACTGCACAGTCAGATCCCACCGAACAAATCACAATTCACACAACAACAACAATAACAACAATAATTAACAAGAATTTTCATAAACATCAATACCATTTCCATCACATGTAACAACCCATTATACAATTTAGGTCACAACGATAATTGCCCACGACAAGCCATATATGATATTACCACGGTTGTTTTAATTACATTAATTACGATTTATTTCCATCATTTGTTACACAGTTCTTACCAGACAAACACATTCATGCACACACATTTGGTTTGTTGCCATTTAGGAAGACTTAACCAACAACGTTCAAGGCACATTAATCAAGGAAATTTACAAATAGTCCACATAAGTAAACGAATACCAATTACTCGTACACCAAACAAGGGGACTTTACAAAGGTTGAAGTTAGCCAAACATACCTTGTTAAGATTTTCTTAAGTTACTAAAACGTTCCGAAAATTCTTGCAATTCCAATCTAGTTTGAGACATAACAAAATTGAACACAAATTAGAAAGGTATTCATGGTTTCAGTTCATTTGAGCATTTAATCAAATACTAGTTCAACATCTTAATTTCAAAACTCTTTTTCAAGGTTTTCCTTCATTCCCCAAACAAATCTTTACATATTTAGGTTAAACAATCTTCCCACAAACCTAATTTGTATGTGCATGCATACATAATAGTATTACACCCAAGAATCATACCTAAATGCCCCATCTTATACCCCAAACTCGAAATTAAAGCCTAATGTGTAGAATATTACCTCTTAGATGAAGAACTTGAAATTGGGCTCTTTGATTCTTGAAGATTGATGCAAGGTTGGATGATTGAATGTTGGGTTCCTCCTTCTCTCTCTAAAATGCTCTCAACTCTCTCTAAAATCAGTTGAAAAATAAACCCAAATGAACCCCCAAATACTATATATGAAAATGGAGTCGGGTTATAAAAATAGGAAGATTAACCCTCCGAATGCGGGTCTGCGGTTGCATAATGGACCGCAGAATGGGTATGCTGACCGCAAATGCGTTACAAAACTCGGTGCCCAAAATTGGGCTACACTGCTCCAGTTTGCGGCCTGATTTGGGATAGCAAATCAAGTATGCAGACCGCATAATGGTTTTTGCAATCGCATATCTTACAGAGGATTGTATTTTTTCAGCCTTTGGAAATTTGATCATAACTTTGCGTAGGAATGTCCAAATGACGAACGGTTTGAAGCATTAGAA
Organism: Nicotiana glauca; assembly: GCA_026770625.1. Classification (NCBI taxonomy): domain Eukaryota; kingdom Viridiplantae; phylum Streptophyta; class Magnoliopsida; order Solanales; family Solanaceae; genus Nicotiana; species Nicotiana glauca. The sequence goes on from MU783472.1 coordinate 223,192, forward strand.
AATAGACTTGAAGACCTTTCATTCTATAGGTTATTCATCACATAAAAACTTATACATATTTAGATATGCTCGTTCAAAATATGGACTAGTGCAAGCTCATTTGGAATTTTAGCCTATTATGAACTTTTCCAATTTTTCTTAGACTTAGGCCTTTCCTTGGACCCCAAATTACTTACCATAAGATTTATACACACCAAATCCAATTATTACCTTTTGGTTTTACTTTTTGTTTATTCCCCTCCCCAAAGGTTAGTTCGTGCACTCTGGCAACATCATCCTATTTCACGAGATCTAGGGTCCCTCCACCTACTCCTCCTCTTAGTCCTATCAAAAAAAAGAACAAAAGGAAGATGGAAGATTTGAACAATGCTAGAAAGGAAAACTCAATTGAACTGGTAGAGGTCACTCATGGTCATGGTACTCTGGTCCCCAAGGAAAGTGCATCCCAATTGGAACAAAATCTGTAGAAATTTCAGGAACTTGATCAAGTTCGGAATCTAGCAAATCTGTCATTTTCTCTCACTACTCCAGATATCAATTTCCCAAATGCTCAGAACCCTATACCTCCACCAACTACCCAAAAGCAAAAAACATCCCATTCCTTACCACCACTGCATTACCTGCCATACCTCAAATAGCATCCCACTGCTCATCCCAGAACTCCAGAACCCCACAAATGACCACCGCCAAACCCAACATAATACCCCCATCTATGTGGAGACTATGCCACACTCCACCCAGCCCATCTCAAGCACGCCCAAGTCTGATGATAAAAACATGCTCATCAGAAACCTAGCAAAAGAACATAAGAAATTGACTAGAAGAATTGAAGGCATTGAAGGAAGTAAGGGAATTTAAGGACTGAACTACAAAGATCATTGCATAAAGCCCAATGTTGAACTGCTCGAGGGTTACAAACCTCCTAAGTTTGAGATGTTTGATGGTACAGGGGATCCGAGGGTCCATTTAAGAACGTTCTGTGACAAATTGGTTGGAGTAGGACGAGACGAGAAAATTCGCATGAAGCTTTTCATGAGGAGCTTGAAGGGAGATGCCTTATCTTGGTACATTAGCCAGGACCCAAAGAAGTGGTCAAACTGGGTAAGCATGGCGTCCAATTTTATGGACAGATTCAAGTTCAACAGAGAGAATGCACCAGATGTGTTCTATATTCAAAATCTAAAGAAGAAGCCCACAGAAACATTCCGCGAATATGCTACTCGTTGGAGGTCCGAAGCTGCTAAGGTTAGACCTACCTTTGAAGAAGAGCAAATGAACAAATTCTTCGTTCGGGCCCAAGACCCACAGTATTATGAAAGGCTGATAATGATCAAGGGCCACAAGTTTTCTGACATTATCAAGCTGGGAGAAAGTGTCGAAGAGGGCATCAAAAGCGGTATGGTTATGAATTTTGAGGCCTTGCAAGCTACTAATAAGGCCTTACAGTCAGGTGGTGTGTTCAAGAAAAGGGGCGTAGGAGCCCTAATGGTGGCACAGAGAACCAAATCTCCCAACAAATACCAAGCCTACCCAATGCCCCCACTCTCATATCAGCTTACCTCGAACTACCATGCACATTCACCCTCTTACCAAACTCCACCACCCATCTATTAATCACCTTCCACATATCAGCCCACTTCACCCAAATATTCCCAACCTGCACATGTTTACCAAGCCAACAATACTCAACCATCCTACTATCAATCCCCTCTTCCATGACAAAACTTCCCTAGACCTCGACCAAACTTTGACTGAAGGAACCTAAAATAATATACGACTATTGATGAACCTATTGACCAGTTGTACGAAAGACTCAAACCTGTTGGTTATGTCACCCCAATCCCTACTGGCCCTGAGAACCCTTCACAGTTGGTTAATCCAAATAAATCATGTGTATACCATTCCGGCATGAAAGAACACACCATGCACGAATGCCGCTCTCTGAATGATAACATCTAGACTTTAATTGATAACAAGATTATTGTGGCAAAGGAACCTGCTCCGAATGTCCGTAATAACCCTCTATCTGACCACAAGGGTGGAGGTGTTCACATGATCAAAATAGAGGATGATTGGGATCCCAAGGGATCAATCAGTTTAATCATAGAAGGTGACGATCCAAAGAAGCCAATAGTAACCCTTAATCCGATCGTAGTCCAGATTTAGCCCTCTGGGGAAGCCGAGGTAAATATGTCCATGCTATTTGATTTTGAAGCACCGTCCTCTCCAAAGACGCTAGCATCAATTGAGGTCAAATTCATGTCGCCAGTAAATGCACCTACACCCTTCAAAGTTATAGCTTTACCGCCCAAGGTGCATGCTCAGTTCGGAGTAAAGATATCCGTGCCAATTATAGTAGCAATGTCATCCGTAACACCATTTCATACAAAGGCTATACCATGGGACTACACAGTCGAGGCAAGAAGGAAAGCCAGGGTCAGGTTCAAGGAAGCTGTTGCAGCATAGGGTATGACGAGAACTGGTAGGGTTTATTCTATGGAACATCTGGCTGAGTCAAGCAAGCAGGCCTCTAGTCGACCAACCATTACCAAGACTGGACCAGATTAACTCTGGAGGAAGATACAAGCCAGATAATACTCGGTCGTTGATCAGTTGAACAAAACACCGGCACAAATTTATATCCTTACTTTGCTACAAAATTCTGATGCACACAAGAATGCCCTGTTAAGGGTGCTGAGCGAAGCGTATGTACCAAGCAACATCACCGGCAGAGAGATGGCTAACATGGTAGGACAGGTATTGGAAAGCCACAAAATCACTTTTCATGAAGAATAGTTGCCACTAGAAGGGCCGAGTCACAATAAGGCATTGCACATCACCGTACAATATGAAGATTATTTTATCACCAGAATCCTGGTTGATAGAGGGTCGAGCCTCAACATTTATCAGTTGGTAACACTCAGGACATTGGGTAAGGGGCTGCATGAGATCAAGGATGGGGCCATCAACATAAAAGCTTTCCTAAATGTCCACCATTGGAGAAATTAGCCTGTGTTTGCAAATGGGGCCTACTTGGTTTGATATTGATTTTCAAGTGATAGACGTGCCGGCATCATACAATCTGCTATTGGGACGACCATGGATTCATGCCACTGGGGCAGTAGGGACAACACTACAGCAGGTAGTGAAGTTTGAGTGGAATCACCGGGAGGTGATCATTCACGACGATAGTAGCAATCCCATATACAGTCTCCAGACCATCCCAGCAATAGGAGGCAAAAGAAGGATAGGTGGGGAGACCTATCACTACATCGAGCAGGTCAATGCTATTGATAAAGACAAATGGTGGGACGACAAGATTGAGATCATATTGAACTGGAGCGGATATGAACCTGGCTAGGGGCTTGGCAAGATCCTCCAAGGGATCGTTAAGCCTATAAAAATCAAGAAACATGGCACCACTTTTGTATTGGGATATGAGTATACTTAGGAGGAATTTAACCACTGGTTGCCACCATGGCACGGTCTATACTATTCATTGGAGCAGACATACCATGCTTGGAACAGACTTTCCGACCGGCTGAAGTTATCTATGGGTCAGAAGAAGAGGAAGCACTGGCAGTAGTGAGCAATTTGTTCCTGGAAGACGATGATATGGATTGTTGTGCCGTTTTTGAGGAGGAGAGGAGGAAGGCCCTTCCATATAGACTGTAACTAGAGGAGCATGCCTCAATAACTGGACCATCAGAACCAACAGAGCTTGGTGAGCCTCGAGGTAGCGTGGCTGAACAAGCATCATGCACTATCTTTTATTCTTACTATTTAACTTTCTTTTTGCATTTCAAATTTCCATAATAAGATCTTCAATTTTCAAAATAGTTATGGAATTTATCCAAGCATTTCGATTTTTTCTTATAAACTAACACTCTTATTATTTTCTCTCATTACTTTAGCATTATTACTTGACCTGATGAACCATTGACTGTGACATGCAATGAGACAACCCAACAAACAGACATAGATTCAGAGGAAGATGATATACCGAAAGAGATTGTTAAGGAAGTCAAGAATTTTGAAAACAGGCCGAAGTCCAACTTGGACGAGACCGAAATTGTTAACCTATGGAACGAAAAAAATGTAAAAGAAACACGAATCAGCATTCACTTATTGTCATTGGAACAGAGGGAATACGCAGAATTTCTAAGAGAATATGAGGACATATTTGCCTGGTCATATGACGTCATGACGGGCCTGAGCACATCTATTGTGGCTCATAAACTTCCAACTGATCCAACGTGCCCACCGGTAAAGCAGAAGCTTAGAAAGTTCAAACCTGATATGAGTTTAAAAATCAAGGCAGAAGTAACTAAACAAGTCAAAGCCAAAGTTCTCAAGGTAGTGGAGTACCCGACATGGTTAGCTAACATTATGCCGGTACCAAATAGGGACGCGAAGGTTAGAGTCTGTGTTGACTACCAGGATCTCAACCGGGCCAGTCCGAAAGATGACTTTCCTTTACCAAACATACGCATCCTAATCAAAAATTGTGCCAAGCATGAATTGCAATCATTTTTGGATTGTTTCGCGGTCTATCATCAGATCTGGATGGATGAAGAGGATGCTGAGAAAACGGCCTTCATTATTGTCACGCTCCAACCTCAGGAGGAACGACCGACGCTCGATCGAGTAAACCTAACCGAGCAAGCCTTATCACACACTTCTTACCCCACTCTTCATGAATAAGATAGCCATGCTTCCTCTTTATTTATGCAGAGAAAAGGTGATACATTAAACCATGTTAATTCATTTTATATTGCAGGCTTAAATCGTAGTTAAAGATAGTTTCCGAAATTCCCATAAAATTACAGCTTATAGATAGCATGGGTTTAGAATTACAACATAGATCATGAACCCCTCAACACCCGAACATAACCCATACATGTGTCTACGGAGCCTCTAAGGATATAAAAGATAAGTATGGCAATGCCATCAACAAGGCTCCATCTATACCTCAAAATGGAAGTCCACAACAAAAAAAGATATACAATACAACCCCTTAAAGGAGGAAAGGGCTCACTAAGACTTTGAGGAGAAGGTAATCCGTTACGCGCGATCGGCATTATCCGCAATGGAGCCACCTACATTCATTTAAAAATGTAGCGCCCCTGGCAAAAGGGATGTTAGTACCATGGTATAGTACTAGTATGTATAACTAAACACTATTTTACTAGAAAGAAATATCAATCAAGAACAAAGAAATCACAAGAGTAAATAAAAGGTTTTAACCAGACACCACATCATCACATAAATGAGCCATACAATCTTCCACATAATTTTCATAACTTAGTTTGGGGCATTTCTTTCATGTACTCATCATTGTTCTCAATACCACCACTATCTTGAGCGGAGTCCGGTCACGACCCGATCGGCTAGGTCACCTCATTTGATACATGTACCTCAATCGCCATTTCATTACCCTTTTTCGGAATTCAATATTTGCACATCATCACCATGTGTGTGGCATGGTGTCCGATCACGGCCCGATCGTCTAGGCCGCCTCACCTAGTCATTGTTCCTTTCTCATTAATCATCTCATTTGAATCTTTATTTCACATAGATTACATCAACTCATTGGCACTTAGGGCCACATCTATCATATCATTCCACTTTCAATGCCCATCTTGAAATTTCATGGCCATAGGCACACACAAGCAATTCAAGTGACAAGCATAGGTAAGTTTTCACATTATTAGCATGATAATTCCAGTTTTAATCTCGGCTTATAGCCTAGGCATTTCAACACATGATTCGTATTCTTCACACTTATCTAAATATCAAGAATAGAATATTACTCACATTGAGGCACATCCTTCATGTACGTGTATATATATATATATATATATATATATATATATATATATATATATATATATATATATATATATATATATATTTGCGAATCAATTAATGTGAAATAAATATCAAATGATGTGAAATAACAATCAATACATCAAGCAATTCTAGTCTTACCACACTTGCGTAACGCAAACAGAGCTCAATTTCTAAAAAAGGAGTTTTTAGCCATACATACCTTAACCGGGCTTTCCTTAATCCTATAATGTTCCGGAGTGTTCGCACTTCAATATATTTAAACAATGCAACACGATTTAACTCATAATCAAGAAAAGATCATAATCTAAGCTCTCTTAAGCATTTTATCGAGCGTATAGTGTTCATTAAGGCTTTATGGTTCTTTTATGCAAGATTACACTAGCCCATCCTTCATGCCTCTTCATTTATAATTACCCTTATTCCTCAAGAACACATGCACGCGATGTAATCCCAATTATCCCAATGAATTATGTCATTAATGATCCCTTATAGCTATGTGTAAAAATAAGAGTTAAGGTGATGAAGTCTTACCTCTTGGGATGAAATTTTAGGTCCTTCACTTGATTATCTTCAATGATCTAATAAGGTTTCATGGAGTAATTTGATGGGAAGTACTTTCCCTCTCTTAGACCCCTCTTTCTCACTCTAGAAATATTAAGAAATATTCTCAAAATAAGCTATTACACCGGATATAATGATAAGGGGTCGGGTTTAAAACTTAGAAAATTGGAGCCCCGAGTCAAAACTGCAATCGCATTTGCGATCGCAAAGTTGACATGCAGCCCATAGAATGGACCGCAAAATGCTCCCCAAAAACTGGACACACTGACTGAGTTTACAGCGGAAATGTGGTCCGCATTCACGTTCTGCGGTCGCAAAGTGCACCGCAAAACTGACCTTCACAAAATCCCAAGGAAATTATGCGACGACTATGAGGTCCGCATTTTTATTATATGATCGCATAATTGACCGCATAGTTGACTTCAATTTTGGTCAACACACTGACTAACTCTGCGGCAGATATGCGGTCCTCATACCTGGTATGGGACCGCATTTTAGAGCGCATAATTGCACTTTTCTGGAAAACTTTGATTCTTGATTTTTAAATGCATAGATCAGTACAAAATGGTCTGAACCCATATTCATAATTTGGAAGTACGATCTTTTATGTTTTTGAGTACAAGTTTTCATGGGGCCTTACTATTACGCCATGGGGAATGTACTCCTACAAGATGATGTCGCTTGGGTTAAAGAATGTAGGGGCAACCTACATGAGTTTTCATGATATGATAGACAAAGAGATCGAGGTGTACGTAGACGAAGTCATCATTAAGTCAAAGAAGGCCACTAATCATATGGAAGACTTGATGAAATTCTTCAATAGACTACGGAGGTACAACCTAAAGTTGATTCCCGCGAAGTGTGCATTTGGGGTTATAGCTGGAAAATTGCTTGGGCTTATTATGAGTCACCCGGGAAGAGAAATGGATCCGTCAAAGATCAAAGCCATTCAAGAATTACCACCGCCAAAGAACAAGAAGGACGTAATGAGTTTCTTAGGGAGACTCAACTACATCAGTCGGTTCATAGCACAATCTACAATTATCTGTGAGCCAATCTTCAAGATGTTGAAGAAGGATGCCGCCACCAAATGGACTGATGACTGCAAGAAAGCTTTTGACAGAATCACGGAATACTTGTCAACATCACCAGTTTTGGTCCTGCCTGAACCAGGTAGACCTTTGTTTCTTTACATCGCAGTATTAGATGGTGCCTTTGGTTGCGTCCTAGGGCAGCATGATGAAACGGGGATGAAAGAGCAGGCTATTTACTATCTCGGAAAGAATTTCACTCCGCACAAAGCTCGGTATTCTCCATAAGAGCGTACCTATTGTGATCTGACTTGGGTAGCCCAGAAGCGAAGACAATACTTATGTGCCTATACTACATATCTGATATCATATATGGATCCGTTGAAGTACATCTTTCAGAAGCCCATGCCCACTGGCAAGCTTGCCAAGTGGAAAAATGTGACGACCTGGCTCGTCGTCACGTGAGTTACCACCCCATTTTCCCCGTTAAATGCTTATTCATGTCTCAATATATGTACTTGGTGAGATTGAGTCAATTCAGATTGAGTTTGGTAGGAAATGAGACAATTAGTCTCTTTAATGAAGGATTAGTTTGGAAAAGTCAACCGAACATTGACTTGTGAGTTATAGGGCTCGGAATCGAATTCCGATGATTCAGTTAGCTTCGGATGGTGAAATGTGACTTAGGAGTGAAATCGGAATTGAATTTGGAGGTCCGATGTAGAAAAAGGCTTGAATTGGCGAAGGTTGAATTTTGGCGAATTCCGGTTGGTAGGCGAGATTTTGATCCGGGAGTTGGAATGGAATTCCGATAGTTGCAGTAGCTTTGTTAGGTGATTTTGGATATGTCCGAAAATTTTCAGATCATTCGGACATCGTTTGGTCGGGTTTTTGATCGAATGT
>MU783474.1:23140-57685 GCA_026770625.1 Nicotiana glauca
TACTGAAAATCATTAATGAACATATAGTTACTACAGATTTATTAAGTTATGCCCAACAAATAATTTAATAAAAATAATGAATAATCTAAAAAAATATAAATACTTTGTTCATAGATTCCTAAAGAAAGAACAAAGTGAACATCTACAAATGTTAAATTTATAAAAAAACTACTCCAAAGCTGAAAATTTATTTAGAAATAAATCCATCAAGATATGTAAGTAGCTTTAATGTTAAAAAATAAATTAGTTATGTATTTACCTCGCAAATTAGTTGTGGATTTGCCTATGAGAAACATGGTTTCACGGTCCCAAAGCAATAGGAAAACAGATCCAATAGTATCCATTACCCTAACCTGAAGCTTGTACCTAAATTAACACTTGATTTCAGATATAAATGTAAGTTTTTGATGGATTAAGGAAATAGAGTTGCTGCTTATACCTAATAACTGCTGATTAATCTTCATGTTTACATTTGGGGTTTGGGCATTGATAAATATTTCCTAGTTTATCCACCTTTTTTTGACACTTCTTGCAGCTGACATAAAACCATCCTTTTCCAAGTTCTAAATTTTCTATACTTGCGACAATCCAACATGGACCTTCCTGTTGAATAAATTTATAAGACAATTGTTGATAAATTGATAACACAAGTATAACGAAAAGGCATAGAGAATTTGGTATATGAAAATATCAAACAAATGACATAAATGTAATTGAAGAATTTTTCATCTTCAAAATGAGCAAACATTATTTCAAACCATAAAATAAGAGGACTAAAGACCAAAAAAAATATGAAATATAATGTAAAGACATAAAAATGATAGGTACCTCTATGATATGCATTAGGATTTAGAGGAACTGTGCCAACATGCCGTTGATCGCAATCAAGAAGAATTAGTTGCTATAAAATTCTAGGACTTTGCGACGGATAAGTTGCTTTCTGTCATTTTTTAGTTTAACCTTACAGTGTTGGTGCATTGTATGTTTGATGTTTGTTGTGGTTGTTTATTTTGTTATCAAAGAATGAAGATAAATGTAATGTTAGAACTTTTCATATTCTAAATGGTGAATACCTTTTTCAAACCATAAAATAAGAGAAAGGCAAAAAGTAAATTTAAAATACCATATAAAGACGTAGAAAAGATGTTCTTTCATAATATCAAAGAAAGAAGATAAATATAATATAAGAAATTACCATATTCTAAATGGTCAACCCCTTTATCAAACAATGAAATAAGAGAAACAAATATGTGCATTTTTGCTACTTTTAACACGAAAACCACTTAAATTAAGACTACAGAAGTTAGTTCACTCACTTGCATTGACTCAACTAATTGGCCAATTGTTTTAACTTGAACAATGCCCTTGTCTAACTCATCCGGTACATAGTAAGTTTGTTGAGAGATGGTTTGAGTAAGCCTCTCGGAGTTATTATCCCGAACAGAAAGTAATCTATATTTATAAATAGCTAAAATACTTAGATGTATACTTGGAAAATTTGATTTGAGTATAGAAGAAGTAAAATATTAAATATATATATATAACCGTGTTTTAAATTCGTCAGATTGAGGGAAATTTAGATTAATCCACAGCTTTGATGCATTCCAAGTATTGCGCACAGAATATGAATCTACAAAAAAATGTTCGTGTAAGATATAATGAACAACTTTCGCAAAGTAATGTCAAATTGAGTAATACTATTTTACCTTGAAATTTATGGGCTTTTATGAGCTGCATAACAATAATAATAGGGTGGTTGTTAGAACTTAGCAGATGATGTACAATTTCATCAACAAACTCCCCCCAAAATATAGCAGACAACTTTTTTCTCCTGTCAAATAGAAATAAGAATATAATTTTAGCATATTTCATTATCAAATGAATCCTTAATTAGTAGATGAATGTTTATTCTTACTCATCATCTTCTAGTTCAATATCCATAAACTTCCTAGAAATTCCACCTTGGTTTTGCGTGTGTACCTCACTGAAATTGACAATTTCTCCGATGACATCTAAAGAAAAATAAATTGTTAAAACAAATAGTAGAAAAGTTGATAATTACAAATTTAACATAAAATTTATATTTACCAAATAATTCAGTCTCGTTCACGTCAACCTTATTTATCAATTGATCATATGGTCGGAAATCAAAGATATTCATTGGGAAAAGTGAATCAATTGTTTCAGCCACTGTTGTCCGTTGAGTAAACGTCAGCCTCAACCTATGTTTCGTGGTGTTGAACTTCTCCTTATTATGAAAAACGAGAAAGTTCGCCATATGATATAATCCAAGCTCATTAATTTGTGTTTTGAAAAGATGCAAAACTGACTTGCCAATAGAAGCACTTATCCGATCGCCCTACAAAAAAATTTAATTACATAAAAGAGATTAAAAATTTATAGTAATAGTAATTTATATTAACTCTACTTTTAAACAGTAGAGTTGAACAACTTAATAAGTGACAGTAATAGAGCAAAAATTCCATATTTGGAAGTTAAACAAAATTTTAGAGTTGAGAAAAAGATTCCTACTCAACTAATTCCTTGTATGAACTCACATAAATTGGCTTTACGCATCATAGAAAAACCACTAAAAGAGAGCATGACTAAGTTTAGATGACAGATGCAGGAAGATACACTCATTTAACATGTCGTTTCATCTTGATTGGGTTGAAATTGATAGAACAAAAGTTGAATTTCAGAATTTTCTATACTTCTTGTTTGCATAGTTTATTTTTTGTGTGGAAACTATGCTGAATTTATATCTCTCTTACGTGAGATATAAACTTTGCAACTTTCCAATTCTTTCAATTTATCATACAAAACCAAATTAAAACCAACTTTCATATACTTGTATCGTTAGATCAAGATTCCTTCTAACCAAAAATAGTTAGATGATTTCTTCTTATCTTTATTGACGAAGGATAAAATGCACAATCACATATTTATTCAATTGATTTAGATTCGCAAGTTGAGAAACAGAGACAATAAGTATTAAGCAGAAAAAAAGTAATCAGATAAGTTATTTGGAACAATTACTTGTATGATATAATCAGACAACAATTTTGAGGATCATAACAAATCTATGTATAATCATATAAAAATAACGAAAATCAAACCGAATTGCCAAGGTAAAAACATATATAAAATACCTTTTCATCTTGTAGAACCAATTCAATCGAGAATATAGTGCCTGGATTAAAACGATCTGGTACTTCCCACAAACGAACAACACAAACTTTCAACTTCCATTGCATATTTGAAATTGTTATATCCTTGATGAAATCAGTGTGAGTAGCCATCTTGTGCATAAGACGTAAGTTTTGTTTAAATCTAGATAGAAGAAGGAACAGTACAATTGAAGAACCTGTAGTTGTGGAACAAATATATATTTGTAGTTTTGAACAGTTGCTACCCAGTATACAAAATCGTGGGTTACACAGTTGAAGCTATCGTGCTTTTGCAGAGAAAATTTAGGGTAAGTTGGAATAAAAGGTTTTAACAAATAAAATTATTCAATAATTTTTTAAAAAAATTTGCAGAAGTTGGAACGATTTTGAAGTTGACGGTTTTTAAAGGCAACTCCTACTTTTTAGATAGCCATGTCATTTTTACAAGTATTCAATAATTTAAAAAAAAAAAATGCATAAGTTGGAACGATTTTGAAAGCAGACGTTTTTTAAAGGAAATTTCTACTTTTTAGATAGCCATGTCATTTTAATAAATTATATGATTTAATAATTTAAAGGCATTAAAAAATTACAATATTGAATAGAAATTGAAACTGTTTAGAAGTTACTTAGATAAGTGTAAATTAGTAATATCAGCTTTACAAATGAGAGCAAGTTTAGCCCATTTCACCAACAAATAACAAAGACAGACTGAGATGGAAAGAGTAGCACGGTACTCATTTGGAAACTGGGCGTTTGGCGGCAGGTTTGTTCTGGAGCGGCCACGTGGTAAACTGGCACCAAAGCACTCTCCCACAATCTTCCAAATGGCATGGAGGTTCGCGTTCGCATTCGCACCACCTCTTCAACCTTGTCTCCTCACTATAAATATAAAATTCAACCCCACAAACTCCTTTTCCATTTTTGGCAAATCTCTCAAATCTTCTATATGCTCAAGAGACTCCTAATTTCTTCCTCATCTCGCTACTGCTTCTCCAAAAAACCCCATCAAATTCCACTCTCTGAGTGTTCTTGCCATGGCTGAACAGTCATCATCCAGCAGTTCTTCCCATAAGCATAACAATCGTCTTACCTCTGAACATAGTCCTTATCTTCTTCAGCACGCCCATAATCCGGTATTCAATATCACTACTACTACTTTTTAAATTTCGATGACTAATAAAAATTGTTTTTATATTGGGATTTCGGATTGAGGTGTAGTTGATAGTGAGAGTCTGGGGGCTGTTTGATGGAATGTTTAATTTTGTTAGTAAACTAAAAAGAGGGAGGGAAATTTTATGCCTTGTATTCTCTGCACTAACTTTGTTACTTTGTTCATGATGGGAAGGTTGATTGGTATCCATGGGGTGACGAGGCCTTTGCTGAAGCTCGCAATAGAGATGTTCCTATCTTTTTGTCAAGTCAGTAACTTTTTGTTTTTCATTATATTACTCACTGTCCCATTTTATGTTGGCATACTTTACATTTTAGTCTGTCCCAAACAGAATGTCAATTCTTTTAGACCATAAGTTCTGAAAGTCTTTCTGTTTTTCTTAATCTCTGCACCCCTCAAACATGCCACACATAAATTAAACTAACAAGGAGGCAGCTTTGTGATTTTTCCTGTACCCCTTTTACTCTATTGGAGTTATTCCAAATGATTAAGAGCTAATATTGAAATCTTTTCATGCTTTATTTTGGTCATGGATCATGTGGTGCTTGCCATGTCACGTTTGAAGTTGGTTACAGCACGTGTCATTGGTAAGTTTTTGTTTTTTCGCCTGGAGAGTTTCTAGAAATTAATATAGTGGAAGACTAATGCTTTATTAATTGATAAGGTGTCATGTCATGGAAGTTGAATCTTTTGAAGATGAAGAGGTGGCCAAATTGCTAAACGCTTGGTTCGTTAGCATCAAGGTGAATCTGAAAGTTTATTCAAGCTAACTTATTGTTCTGCGTTTAGCTAGTTGTCTATAATCTTCCAACAAATCAACATTTCTTTACCTTGTATGTGTACAGGTTGATAGAGAGGAGCGTCCAGATGTTGACAAGGTAAAAAGTCTCATTGGATTACGTTCTAGTTGATCGCTTTTCTAGTTGATTCTATTGGATTACATTTATTCCATTCAACTTGCATTGCTATTTGACGTATGCTATTGTATTTTGGTTATTGGTTACACTCATCGTTGCTCTTGGTGTTCTTTGATTATCCTTGTTGATAGTATCTTATACTTTGCAAATAAGTTATCTCATCACTTTCTTGTCTCTTGTTATGTGATGAACAAAGTACGCGCACTGAATTTGGTTGACTACTATTAGTTTCTTAATGATTGTTCGATTTTTAATGCCAAAGGTGATGTTATCCGCAATGAGTGGCCTAATTTTTGTTCTATTCTCAGGTATACATGACATATGTGCAAGCTTTATATGGTGGTGGTGGTTGGCCACTAAGCGTGTTTCTTTCACCTGATTTGAAGCCCTTGATGGGTGGGACTTATTTTCCTCCAGAAGACAACTATGGAAGGCCAGGATTTAAAACTATACTTAGGTGTGCACATTCTCTACTTTCAGATTAAGCTGCTCAACATGAACTTGTGCTGCACTTTAAATATAAATGGAATTCTTTTTAAGCTCAAAGTTCTGAGAATATTTCCTGTATGCTTAGGAAAGTGAAGGAAGCGTGGAACAGCAAGAGAGATATGCTTGTCCAGAGTGGATCCTTTGCAATAGAACAATTATCAGAGGCAATGGCGGCAGTTGCAACATCAAATAAGCTTTCAGATGAGGTTCCGGAAACTGCACTGCATAAATGTGCTGATCATGTAAGATTTTCCGTGAATACATAGCCGAGTTGTCTTTTGTATGTGGTGGCAACCTGACTGTTTGGAGTTACTTACAAGAAAAGCCACATTTGATGCTTGAGAGAGACCTATATCCTCCTGTCTCTTCTTTATTGCTAGTATCCCTATTATTTTGAAGTACTTCAGAATTCTTCAGCTTCTCATGATAGATATTGCGCCTTTTTCTCTATGGTAATTGACCATTGAGAAAAGGGGCAATATATATCATGAGAAGCTGACCCGTAAACCTCAGGGTGGTGCGGAGTCTCTGTCTAACTTGATAATTTGACATCTTTGCTTGTTCCTGAAATTATCTGAATGCTACTCTTAAGGATTAGACAAGAGGGGTTAAGCAACCTCCACTTCCAACCAAGAGGTTGTGAGTTCGAGTCTCCCCAAGAGCAAGGTGGGAAGTTCTTGGAGGGAAGGATGCCAGGGGTCTCTTTGGAAACAGTCTCTCTACCCCAGGGTAGGGGTAAGATCTGCGTACACACTACCCTCCCCAGACCCCACTAAGTGGGATTATACTGGGTTGTTGTTGTTGCTGCTGCTACACTTAAGGATTAATTATATGTGATATTGTTATGATGTGGTCTAACATCCACATGTCTCCCCTGCATTTGCAGCTAGGAGAAAGCTACGATTCAAAATATGGTGGTTTTGGTTCTGCACCCAAATTTCCAAGGCCAGTTGAGATGCAGCTGATGCTTTACAGCTCAAAGAGGTCTAGGGAGACTGGAAAATCAGGTGAAGCCAAGAATGCTCTAGATATGGTCTTGTTCACTTTAGAATGCATGGCAAGGGGTGGTATCCATGATCATGTTGGAGGTGGTTTTCACAGATACAGTGTAGATGAATGCTGGCATGGTGAGCTGAATTATTATGTATGTATTGTGATATTTAATTTTAATTCTCGTTCAATTGATGGGTTCTTTTCCTGCTTCTTGCAGTTCCACATTTCGAGAAAATGTTATATGATCAAGGTCAACTTTGTAATGTGTATCTCGATGCTTTTAGTATCACAAAGGATGTGTTTTATTCAAGTTTGTCTCGTGATATCCTTGACTACTTGAGAAGGGATATGATTGGTCCAAATGGTGAAATATTTTCGGCTGAAGATGCTGATAGTTATGAATCTGAAGGCGCGTCACGGAAAAAGGAGGGTGCTTTCTATGTCTGGACTAGTACCGAGGTACTTATTACTGTTGTTTTTACTGTCAAATGTCTGAATAGGTATCGTTTCTATTTTGTTGTTTGAAGTTCGGGTATTGAGACGTATGAATCAGCAATTGCTGGCTAACATCTGGAATGGGTAGACTGGTCAGGTGGTCGTGCCTCAGATGCTGTTGGCAATAGGCCTCCAGCTTATAATGTCTTGATATTTCGCTCTACACCATGCTCATTTAGTGTTGCAAATCTTTAAAGGTTGGAGAAAGCTCAGATATGCTTTTTGGCAAATGACAGTATGGTTGATATGGTATAGCAATTTAGAAGTCAGCTTGACTCATAAAGTGGGACATTGAATTATAACTTAAAATCGGAGTTGCTCAATAAATTTGATTTCTTCAAGTAAGCTGGACTAATCAGTTTCCAATGGAAATTTATATGCATCAATTTTTGATTAACCACTGGAAGTATCTGAAATAAAATGGCTTGGAGAATCGACAAGCCAGCCTTCTTGTTAGGTGCAGATTAGACAAATCAAATTTTTATGCCAAGCTCAGCTAAATCTAGATTTTATGGATCCTGTTTTCTAACAAAATTTCAAATTAAGTAGCCCCACCAAGTAGCTCTTCTGGTCAAATAGGTTGCATAAGCGCTATTATATTCTCAGCTGCTGCTATGGAAGGTGTCATCAACTTTAAAAACAGTCTAGTCCTTAAACATGTTAAAACTGTTGGATCAATGATTAGCCCAATCCACATATAAGAAGCCAGTCTTAGCAAGCATTATAGCCTTGTCTGATTAGTAAAACAAAATATAGGAGGAAAACATTTACTTTGTGACACAATCAAATAGGATAAAAAGAGGAAAACAGAAAATACCTACCGAGAAAGCTACTTGTGTGACACGATTTTCTGCCCAGCATTGAGCTTGAGTGCATTGACTTTTATGAAGGTTGACGACATAGTTGGCGAGCATACAATGCTTGTCAAGGATCACTATTATGTGAAACCCTCAGGTAACTGTGATCTTTCAAGGAGGAGTGATCCACATAATGAATTCAAGGGCAAAAACGTGCTAATAGAAAGAAGCAGTACCTCTGCGATGGCATCAAAACATGCTTTGCCTGTCGAGCAGTATCTTGATATCCTGGGGAACGCTCGGCAGAGACTCTTTGATGTAAGGTCAAAACGTCCCCGACCACATCTGGATGATAAGGTATATTTCTTTTTTCGCAGGTATGTTTACTATTTTCATTATGTTCAGTGCGATGAAAGATCTATTCTTGTAGGTTATTGTATCATGGAATGGCCTAGTGATTTCATCTCTTGCTAAAGCGTCAAAAATTCTCAAGGGAGAACCAGAGGGAACAAGATTCTACTTCCCTGTGACAGGCATCAATGTAAGATATCAGAGCCATCTTTGACTTTAAGAAATGGGTTAGTCTCATAAATGCGTGGCACTGTACTTTCTCAGCAGGCATGTGTAAAATCTTAAACTGGTAGTAATAAAATCTTTGTTAAGCAGTTGAAATTTCAGTTTGTTTAAATGAAAATATTGGTACTCATTGTCCTCCAAGGTTCTATATGCCTCTGAAACCAGGATCTTTGGTGCATTACTGGATTGACACCCATGTCTATTGGTTAACTTTTATTTGTTATATACTCTCATTTTTGCAAAGCATTTTGACACATTAAGTTAACTTACGTCTTAGATCAGTTACTGTTGGTAGGGTTGCCTTCTCTGTTGACTGCTTAAATTTGTTTCTGCTCATCATTTTCAGCCCAAGGAGTACATGGATGTCGCTGAGAAAGCAGCATATTTTATCAGGAATGACCTTTATAATCAACAGACACGCAGGCTGCAGCATAGCTTTAGGAATGGTCCTTCCAAAGCACCTGGATTTCTAGATGATTATGCATTTCTGATATCAGGTCTACTGGATCTTTACGAGTTCGGTGGTTCAGTCTTCTGGTTGGGTTGGGCACTCGAACTTCAGGAGACCCAAGTAAGAAATTTTTTGATCTTTCGGTCAATAGGACAAGTTCTCATTACTGTTAAACTATTTCTTGCAGGATGAGTTATTTCTCGACAAAGCTGGAGGAGGTTACTTCAGCACAACTGGTGAAGATCCTTCTGTTCTTCTTCGTTTGAAAGAAGATCATGATGGAGCGGAGCCTTCAGGGAATTCTGTTTCAGTGATTAATCTAGTGAGATTGGCCTCTATGGTTGCTGGTGACAAATCCAAACATTACAGAGAGACTGCAGAACATGTTCTGGTGTGCCTTTTACCTTGAACTTTCTGCGTGTGATGTAAATTATATGATCCGTGTATTGTTGCCAGTAAATTTGTAACTTTTGCATTTGATAGGCGGTTTTCGAGAAGAGGTTGAAAGATGCAGCTGTCGCTGTGCCACTGATGTGCTGTGCAGCAGACATGCTGGCTTTTCCTACTAGAAAGCAGGTAGTTTTAGCTGGAGTGAAATCTTCTGAGGAGTTTGAAAACATGGTTGCTGCTGCTCATGCAGCATACGATCTTAACAAGACGGTAAGTACTTCCCGTGCATGAGCTAAACCTTCATATCACATTGTACGTTGATGAAATTTGCTTCTTACTAGTACTGATTCTAAATAGGTGGTTCACATTGATCCAACCGATGCGGAGGAGATGAGATTTTGGGAAGAAACTAACGGAAATATTGCTTTGATGGCGAAAAACAATGCTGCTGCTGACAAAGTAATTGCCCTTGTTTGTCAAAACTTCACATGTAGCCCTCCAGTCAGTGACCCGAAATCTCTTGAATCATTGCTCTCCCAGTAAATACTAAAAGCTTTAATTAAGAGTAGTTCAATAGTATGTACATAGAGTTGCCAGCAGCAACTAGAGAAACTGAAATTACTTGTTTGCCGAAATTATGTGTTACAATAAGGTTCTGGTGTACTATAGTTCATTAGCTTTGGCTAAGGTTAGTTAACAGATACGTGTACATAAGAAACCAGGTACTGAGATCAGATGTTAGTTTAATGAGTGGGTTCTGGTGTGGTGGTTCTTTTTTCTTGTTAGTAAACACTTAAAGTTGTGTCGGGTACTGCAATATTTTTCCATTGGTAGTGCTAGAGAGGAGTATTAAGTTTGTAACTATAAGACTTGTTGAAGTAAATATTTCTATTAAATAGTTTTACATAGTGATACCCTATGTTGACCAAATTGAATCGTCATTTTTTTAGCTACTTGTTTATTATCAGCTTGATAACACTTGCATTCAAATATGTAAAAGCTTATTTATAGAATTAGTGTCGATACTTGCAATAATATTTTCTCCACATAACGTTTATCAGTTTCAATCATCTAAACTAAGAGTTGCACCAAACAATCTCCAGGTTATATCTGTACGGATTAACTAAATGGAATAATGTCTATTTGCACTTTAATTTTGGATTTGCTATGCGTTGTCGGGGCGCGAAATGATATTTCTTTTTTACGGTCCTACTTGTATGGAATACTTCGGAATACACAAGCCACGAAATAATTTACTTGGTTTTGTCATGTTTGGATATGTGTTTGGGGAGATCCCATGTAAACTTTTTGGTATGCACAAGGACTCTATTTGCTATATATTAGTGGAAATGACACCAGGTAACCATTTTTAAGGGGGCATATGCATCTATATCCGCTTTTTGGGTCATGTTTTAACTTGTGTCCGCTTTGCAAAAAAAATTGCAAGCGTACCCATTTTTTCGCGTAACTTTAGCATACGGGGCTAAAGTAGCAACGACAATAACGCAAAACTTCAGCATTCTAGTAGACGGGCCTGAAGTAGCAAGTGTACTGAATCAAGTGTGTTGAAGTTTTTGTTTGTAATTGCACTAAATAAGGTGAAGTTTTTTTGTCCTGGATTTATTACTTTTGTCATTAAGCTTTTTCAAAAACTTCAGCAGAAGATGCTGAAGTTATTTAGTTCATTTATAAAAACTTCAGCTGAAGTTTTTTTTGTCCTGGATAAGCTTTTTCAAAAACTTCAGCAAAAGATGCTGAAGTTATTTAGTTCATTTGTAAAAATTTAAGCACTAAATAAGCTGAAGTTTTTTTGTCCTGGATTCATTAGTTTTGTTATAATCAGACTACTATAAAATAATCAGATTGTCAACAGTATCTAAATCATAAAATTTTGGAAACAATAAACGTGAAAAGAACAAAATTATCATGAAAGTAACCACTAAGTGTGACCTTAAATTTCCCGTACGTGGAAATATTCACAAATTATTATCTACTAACTTATGTAATTATTTATAATTTATTTTTAAATAATCTGATAAACATATTTATGGCAATCATCCCATGAACTGAAGTTTTATAGCATCACCAACAGCATCAGAAGAAAGAAGAAGAAGAAAACAAAGGAGGAGAAGAGGGAGGAGAAAGGGGGCTGAAGTTGTTTAAAAAGTGGGTACAAGTTAAAACTTTAAAAAAAATGGGTATAGGTTAAGTGGGGGCGACCAAATAGGGCGCCCCGTGCAATTTTTACATTTTTAAGTATGTTGTTTAAAATACATTCACACTTTACAATGTATTTAAAGATTAGCTAATTTCGCTTAAACTTCAGGACCCGGCGTCCTAGAGTTTAAACCTCATAATTCAAACTTCAGGACATCGTGTCCTAAAGTTCGAAAACTGTGTCCAAAAATTCGAATTTTATATCTAAGTCTTGAATTTTTCAATTCAGGATACTTAGTGCTGCAGTTTGGATAAATTGACTAATATTTAAACACATTATAAATTGTGAATATATTTTATATAGCAGGCTTAAAAAAAGCTAAAAAGGAAGTTGGAGCTTGGTCCACATCGAGAAAAAACGTTCGTAATGAACGGATCTCCGATGGTCGAGCCTGCCAAGGACACGGAACCCAGCACCACCTATTGCTGCACTTCGCGCTATATATTGTAATGGCCCGAAGCAACTTTAACTTGTAACTATTGCCCTCTACATATTCAAAATTGAGTTTTGGTTACTTAGAAGCTGGAAAAATGTAATTTTAACTTGATACATATAACATGAATCATTTGGTTGTTAAGTGCATGTTCACAAGCAAATACTTGTGTATTTATGGTATATAATGGGAAAAGAAGGTGTCATATTTGGTAGTAGTATATAATGTGCATGTTAGATAGACAAGTCCGAGAAACAGAAGAATTAAATTTTTGGCAAAAAATGCTCCATGATGTAATGTTTTGGGTAATTTTGAGAGAGCAAGAAGGGACAACTTTCCAAAGTCCGGAGAAAATTACCCTAAACATGAATATTCTACAGTTATGTTTAATTAATTTATTAGTACAAAGATGAAATTTCATATCGTATAATTAACAATAGCCCATATGTTTCTTTTGACATTTGCATTTTTTTGTAATGTAGTAACACCATTTAATCAATAAGAATACCTAATTTATCAGAAAATAAAAAAGAGAATTTGAGCAGTTTCATGTCTGTAGTAGCTTCGGGTCTAGGATACAAGTAGCTCAAATAATGTAGACGTATGATTTTGAAGAAATCACTAAGTAAAGTTGTGGGGTTTCTTTTTACTAAACACAGGATTGGTACATCAGATGTCAAAAACATCGTTTTCTTATGTATTTGAAGGTCTTGGGGGCTATAAATATTCATTCCCCTTAATAGATGGAGTTGATTAACAACTTTGTCTTTCAACTACTCCTTCGTCTTTCAAAAAGTACTGTGGTTGGTTTGCTGCATTTATATACATTCCCAAATGCTAGTAATTTATTTAAGTAAGTATTGTTTGCCGTATTTTTTTTATATATCCGAAACAATGTCGAATACCAACTCGTTGTATAATTTTTACTTGCTTAGTTAATCAATCTTAAATTACATATTATCTTTCAAATATTTTATTTGAGTGTCGACTTAAAGTTATAAGAAACTATTAAGATAATATAGTTTTTTTTTTTCATGTTTAGAAAGGGGATGTAATATTTGTTTATTCATATACCTTATATATTTAATAAGCTTCATGCTAGACGTGCTAGAAAAGCTTTTCTTCTTTCGAAACAAATTAATTAATGCTCGTAACGAATATTTGACTTAATTATGTTATGCTACTTATATTTAATCACACTTGATGTAAATTAAACAATATTAAACTGGATGAAATCGGAAACATATCTTTATTAGTATTTCTTTTTTCCATTCTATGGGGATTCTTGAATAGCTTCCCTTCAATGTTTGCTCGCCCTGTCCGAGTAAATAATGGGAAGCTTGATATGATATGCTGATTTGACCTGACAGAATTTTTATCATACGAACAGAAAAGTGTTGAGAATAGGAGTTGGACACAGACGGTCTTTCTTAACCAATTTTGTGACTGAATGCCGCACGATTTCTTCAACTCATTTGCCTAAACTAAACCCTGTTCCATTTATATTTACAAAAGAGTTAATATTAAAAATTCTAACTAAATGGTGCCAACTGACCCTGCCTGTGCATATATCATTAGCGGAGCAAGATTTGTACAAGGGGGCGTTGCTCCAAACACACACGCTAGTATACATGGCCGAACAAAATTATAAAATGATAAGTCGAGTGTCGAACTCACAGAGACTTGTATAAACTACCCACCAAGTATTGCTCGCCTATTCAAAATAGATGAACGTCTATATTCCTATGAAATCAATCTATTAAGAACGCATTAAGACTACGATATTTAATTAAGTACGGTGACTAGGTATATTCCTACCCTAACCACAAATCCGTCCCCCTCAGAGTTAAGATCTTCAGTTCTTCTCTAATTTAAACATGCTTTCCTAGGCATATCTGATAATAGGTGAATTAAACTATAATTAGACCCTAAAGAACCACATTTTTGTATAGCTTTGTTGTAAAAAGTGATAACCAAATGCCCTGATTAGTGCTTTTCATACTTTGCAGGCTATATCTAATGAAAGAAGTCGATGAAGCAAGTTTGGGATCAATTACGGAGAAAAGGAGGCCAATCAAACAATGCCCAAGAATTGCACCAAGTGAAAAGTCAAAGAAGTGTAGAAATTGGCCTTCTGCGGTCAGACCATAACCGCGGCAGGACCGCGGCAGAGTAGAGTTGCAGATTCAGAGAGCCCATTTGGCCGCGGTCCCGGCGTAACCGCAGTGGGACCGCGGCAGAACGCGAATTGTCAGGGACAAAAGTGTCAAGTCGGAAAAATTTGGTGTAAAACCCTTATAAAAAGTAGGATTTCGGCCACATTAGGTCAGATTTGTTTAGAGAGTACTTTGGGCAAGAAACACAAGCGTGAGAGATCACCCAAAACATCATAATTCTTTATTTCTTCTTTTTCTTGCAATTTTCCATGAAAAATATTTTCGTATTTTATCTTCAAGTTGTTATGAGTAGCTAATTACTTTAGTCTAAGGTTTTGATGGAACATATTGAAGAATGAACTTCTTGATTATGTTCATATAGTTTGCCGGTTAATCTCTATTTGTTCAATTACGTGTTTATTGTAGTTAATTGGCAAGATCCTCAATTAGCTGTGCCTATTTAGTATGCATAACTCGGGAGAGAGTGCATATTTAGGTAATTATTGAACAACACCACTCCCAAAGTATAAGAGGGATCTATAACTACGGGTTTAAAGGCGGGATTAGGGATAACGAAGCCTTGGGTGTGATCTAAAGTGAGCTATAATAAACAAATTCAGCTAGCGTAGCTCGGGAGAGTGCGTCTAGTAAATTATCGCAATTACTCATGAGAGATTTATAGTAATAAGAGTGCTCATGATTGATAGAGATATTTTGGTAAATCTATATGAAACATACCCGGAAGGGATTCCATCAATAGGGAAAATCATTACCTTAGAACCTTCTCATTATTGTTTTCAACCCAAGAATATTTAGTTTATAGCTGTTAGTTATTTACTTTCAATCTTAGTTAGTAGAAATACCATCCAATATTATTTACAAAGTTTGAAAAATTGATTATAAAGGATTTAGTGATTCCGACAAAAGGTAATTGATAGGTTAATTCTCTGTGGGATTCGACTCCGGACTTATAAACCGGATTATATTTACAACGATCGCATTGTCCTTTTTAGAAGACATAGTTGGGCATGATCAAATTTTGGCGCCGTTGCCGGGGAATTAACGGTGTTATCAATTACAATTGAAATAAGTACAAAAATTCTTAGTGTAGTCAGTTTTCTCTACACCCAATTTTACATTGAAATTTTAACGTTTGTTGACCTGGTTGCACAGGTAGATCTGGTGAAGTATTAGAAGCAGTGTCAGATCTCGAGAAATTTTTTAGGGCTTTGAATCGGGCCAACCGATAAAACAAACAACAACCAACAGCTGCATAATTCGAAACAATCATGGGAGATAACTAGGAAAACCCAGTAGCACCAATAGCGCCAACGCCAGAGGCTGCACTTTATGACTACGCATAGCCTACAACTGAGAATCTATCCACAACGATAGTAGTCCCGCAGATACAGGCTGAGTCATTCCAAATCACGAATAACATGCTGCACTTGTTGTGGAATAAGGGACTATTTTCGGGGTCACAAGTTGAAGATCCTCAGCAACACTTAAAGAATTTCCTGTCTATCTGCAAAACCCAAAGGCAACTTAATGTAACTTCGGAAGCAATCAAACTGTTATTGTTTCCATTCTCAGTGACAGGAGCTGCCCAGACTTGGCTGAATTCACTCCCCATAAATTCTATAGCAATGTGGGATGAACTAGTCAAGCAATTTCACAACAAGTTCCATCCACCTAATAAAACTGCACAACAAATTGATGAGATTTTGAGCTTTAAACAGAGACCGATGGAGACTTTGCATGAAACATGGGAGCATTTTAAAGGGATGTTGGTCATATTTCCACACCATGGTGTTCCAGATCTAATGTTGGGACAACGGTTCTATATGGGATTGTCAGATAGCGTAAAGAACATTGTCGATGCTTCAGCTGGTGGGGCATTTTTGAGTAAAACATGGAGAGAGGGTTAGAGTGTGCTTGACAAGGTGGCACAGAATTAGAGCTGGGTAACCAGAGGTGCACCCATCACTCCAGTGGTTCACTCAGTGCCTTTAGATCCATTCAATTCTATGGCTGAAAATATGTCCACCTTGTTGACACAGATGAGCATACTCACCAAAAAAGTGGAAGAGTCAGGGCAGAAACAGCAGGTACATATTGTTGATACTACTAATGGGGGCTTGTGCGCATCTTGCATTAGTCAGCAGTTGGTAATCAGTGGAATGCAGAACAAGATCATCATCACTACCCTGAAGACATGAACTATGTATCTAATTATGGCAGCCAGAGACAGCGTGGTCAGAATTGGGGTCAACAAAATCAGCACTACAGGCCAGCACAACCACAGTTCAACACCGGGAACATGGGAGGTATGAGACCCCCCAACAATAAGGCACCTTACCCACGACCACAGGGATACAATAATCAGAATCAGTAGCAGGGGTACCACCCATCTCAGCAGCAGCATGGTGGAAGGCAGAAAGATGGGTTTGCTAGACTTGAAGCAATGATACAGCAGGTTATTGGGTCTAATGCAAAAATTAGTGAGAGAGTCGATGCACATGATGCAGCAATCAAAAATATTGAGGTACAGGTGGGCCAGATTTCAATGTATCTGAACAATCGTCCTTATGGGACACTACCTGCAAACACTCAGATAAATCCGAAAGATCAGGGACCGAAGCAGCTGATGGCGGTGAGTCTACGTAATGGAAGAGATATGGATGAAGAGCAAGAAAGGGCTCGAGAAGCTAGACAGGCTGAGACACTCATATTAGTGCCCATCGAGCTAGATGAATTAACGAAACTGACAGAGGTGACAATCCAGCCTGCTCAAGAAGAAAATAACATTTAGAATGAGACCGAGAAGGAAGCTGAAACTGTCCAGGAGCCAGTGGTTGATGTAGCAGTTGAGAAAGATCAGTCCCAAGTGATTGGGAAGAAGAGACCCCCTGCACCCTTCCCCCAGAGGTTGGCTAAGTACAAAAAGGAGGAGCAATACAAGAAGTTCTTTGACATGCTGAAGCAAATCCAGGTAAATATACCATTGATTGAAGCTTTGAAGGAGATGCCTGGTATGCGAAAATGATGAAGGACTTGATGTCTAAAAAGTTTGATTTTCAAGACTTGGCCACAGTTACTCTTACTCAGACCTGTAGTGCAGCGGTGACTAGACCAATTGCGGAAAAGTTGTCTGATCCAGGGAGCTTTACAATCCCATACACTATTGGTAATTTTGCTTTTGCTAAGGCACTGTGTGATCTAGGGGCCATCATCAATCTTATGCCCCTAGAAATTTATAAGAGGTTGGGCATTGGAAGAGCTAGACCCATCTCTATGTTGTTGTAGCTAGCTGACAGGACTGTGAAATGACCCTCTGGAATTCTAGACGATGTGCTGATTCAGGTAGGGAAATTTGTGTTCCTTGCAGACTTTGTAATCCTAGACTATAAGGAAGATGAAGAGATTCCCATAATTTTGGGAAGACCGTTCCTGGCCACGGGGAGAGCTCTAATTGATTGTGAGACTGGGGAGCTCAAGATGAGAATAAACGATGAAGAAATAACATTCAATGTGCAGAAATCTATGAGACGACCAAGTGAATTTGCCAATTGCTCTCTAATTGATGCCGTGGATGTGATTGTAGAGACTGATGATGAAAGGCTGACTATTGAGGACCCCCTTGCTACATGTCTAATGAATTTGGATGAGGTAAATGGAGAGGATCTGACGGAATATGTGTTGGCATTAGAGGGTAGAGGGTTCTGGGATAGACCCCTAGAGTTTGAGCCCTTGCACTTGGAAAATTGAGAAACTCCTCCAGCCAAGTCATCTATCGAAGAACCACCAAAGCTGGAATTAAAGCCATTGCCCGCCCATCTCAGGTATGAAGTTCTTGGACCTAACTCCACGTTACCTGTTATTTTCTCATCTAGTTTGTTAGATGTGCAGGCTCAACAACTATTGCAGGTACTGAAGGAGTGCAAGACTGCCATTGGGTGGACCATGGCAGACATAAAGGGGATCAGCCCCACCTACTGTATGCACAAAATTCTACTGGACGAGGGACACAAACCTTCCAGGGAACACCAAAGAAGGCTGAACCCCAATATGAAGGAAATGGTGAAGAAAGAAGTAATCAAGTGGTTAGATGTGGGAATCATTTTTCTAATTTCTGACAGTAGCTGGGTTAGCCCAGTTCAATGTGTTCCTAAAAAGGGTGGCATGACGGTAGTCAAGAATGATAAGAATGAATTGATCTCTACAAGAACCGTCACGGGATGGAGAATTTTGCATGGACTATCGAAAGTTAAATCTAGACACCCGGAAAGACCACTTCCCACTTCCCTTCATTGATCAGATGTTAGACATATTGACAGGGAGGTCATATTTCTGTTTTCTGGATGAGTACTCCGGGTACAATCAGATCTCCAGTGCACCGGAGGACAGAGAGAAGACCTCGTTCACTTGCACCTATGGCATTTATGCCTTTCGGAGGATGCCCTTTGGCCTATGCAACGCACCCGCCACATTTCAACGGTGCATGATGTCCATATTCACTGACATGGTAGAGGATATCATGGAGGTGTTCATGGATGACTTCTCAGTGGTGGGGAACTCATTTGATGAGTGCTTGATAAATCTAACTCGTGTGCTGAAGCGGTGTATCGAGACTAATCTGGTTCTGAATTGGGAGAAGTGCAATTTTATGGTACAAGAGGGCATAGTCTTCGGACACCGGGTGTCAAGAAAAGTAACTGAGGTGGATCGTGCCAAGGTAGATGTGATAGCAAAGCTACCCCCTCCAATTTCAGTCAAAGCAATCAGAAGCTTCCTCGGGCATGCCGGTTTCTATCGGCGATTCATAAAGGACTTCTCAAAGATCACCAAACCTCTCTGTAAGTTGTTAGAAAAGGATCACCCTTTCTTGTTTTCTGATGATTGCAGGGTCGCATTTGAGGAGCTGAAAAAGAGGCTAGTCACATTGCCTATCATAGTCACCCCCGACTGGGAGCAACCGTTCGAACTCATGTGTGACGCTAGTGACTACGCAGTGGGGGCAGTGCTGGGACAGCAAAAAAACAAGCTGATGCATCTAATATACTATGCTAGAAGAACGCTGAGTGGAGCCCAGCTAAATTACACTATGACTGAGAAGGAGATGTTTACCGTGGTGTTTGCTTTTGACAAGTTCCGATCATATCTGATTGGTTCCAAGGTAATTGTATATACTGACCACGTAGCTCTCAAGTATCTAATTGAGAAAAGGAGTCTAAGCCACGCCTGATTCGTTGGGTGTTGCTATTGCAAGAATTCAACCTCGAAATTCGTGGCCGTAAGGGCACAGAAAATCAAGTCGTTGATCATCTATCACGACTTGAAGGAGCTGAAAAAGCAATCGAGGTCGAAGAGATCCTGGAAACCTTTCCAGAAGAGCAACTGCTCGCTACTAATCTTGAGGAAGTGCCATGGTATGCAGACTTTGCTAATTACCTGGCCAGTGGTATAGTTCCTCATGACCTCTCATCTTCCCAAAGAAAGAAATTTTATCGTGATAGCCGCATGTATTATTGGGATGAGCCTTATCTGTTTAGAATATGTGTTGACAATATGATCCGGAGGTGTGTCCCCGAGATAGAACAATCTTCTGTTTTGCAGGCTTGTCACGCATCAGTATATGGAGGACATTTTGAAGGGGTCAGGACAGTGGCGAAAGTGCTTGAGGCCGGATTCATTTGGCCAACAGTGTTTAGAGATGTGCACCTATGGGTGAAGGGATGCAATGAATGTCAGCGGACCGGGTACATTTCCCGTCACCAAGAGATGCCCATGAACCCGATTCAAGAGGTGGAAATGTTTGATGTCTGGGGGATTGACTTCATGGGCCCCTTCGTCAGCTCATTTGGTAATAAATACATGCTGGTTGCTGTGGACTACGTGTCCAAGTGGGTAGAAGTTACTGCGTTACCCACTAATGATGCAAGAGTAGTGGTGGGATTCCTGAAGAAGAACATATTCACCGATTTAAGACACCATGAGCGATTATCAGCGACGGAGGCACTCACTTTTGTAATAGAGCCTTCGAAAAGTTGCTTGCTAAATATGACGTGCGCCACAAGGTGGCTACTCCGTATAACCCGCAAACTAGTGGGCAGGTGGAAGTGTCCAACAGAGAAATCAAGAGTGTTTTGACCAAGACTATGAACGCCACAAGAACTGATTGGGCGAGGAAGCTAGATGATGCACTCTGGGCCTACAGGACTGCGTTTAAAACACCAATTGGTATGTCACCGTATAAGTTGATGTTTGGAAAGGCCTATCACCTGCCAGTTGAACTTGAACATAAAGCGTGGTGGGCATTAAAGTAGTTGAACTTAGACATTGAAGCTGCAAGCACAACTAGAATCACTGAGTTGCATGAGCTTGACGAGTTCAGACATCTTGCTTTTGAGAGCACAAGATTGTACAAGGAAAGAATGAAGAGATTACACGAACAGAACATTGTTGAGTGACATTTCAAACCTGAGGACATGTTATTGCTCTATAACTCAAGATTGCGGTTGTTCCCTGGTAAGCTTAAGTCAATATGGTCTGGACCGTTTCGAGTGGTTGAAGTATTCCCTTCAGGTGCTGTAGAGATCGCCGCTGAGAAAGACTCTTGTACGTTTAGAGTCAATGGGCAGAGATTAAAACTATATGTGGGTATGAATGAACCAAAGGAAGGGTCTGAGATCCACCTGACTGAACCTCAGAGGTCGAACGAGCCTTAAATGCACTCACTTGAGTCGTGTTGCGACGTTAAATCAGGTGCTGCATGAGAGGCAACCCACAATAGTAGAATTTCTAACATGTTGTATATATGCAGGTTAGTGCGGAGGTCATTGCATCACGAGCCTGGACATACTATGGGTAAGGTAGGCCTTAAAAGAGGTAAAAATTGTGCCTAAGGGGCATAACAATGAACAAAAACCAAGCAATAGGCAGCCAGTAAGGTCCACCGCGGTCGCGGCGTAACCGAGGTAGGACCGCGGTGGAATCCCCTCTTTGAAGTTTTCCCACCGCAATAGGACCGTGGTGGAATCCCTCTCTCTGAAGTTTTCCCACCGCGGTCACGGCATAACCGCGACAGGACCACGGTGGAGCAAAAACGAGCCTAGGTATGTGCAGCAAATTTTTTTTTTATTTTCTTCCCCCCCCCCCCCAATTACCCTAACCTACCCACAACCCAACCCATACCAAACTGACAAAAATCCCCTCTTCTTCTCTCTTCTCTCTATCTTATCTCAAATTCTCTCCAATTTTTCTTCTTCTTCATCCCTACCTATCACTTCTTCCACTCTTCTTCCTCACAACTTCTATCTTCTTTTTCCCAACAACCTACTCTTTCTTCTTTATTCTTCTTCCCATAAACCAAACCCCCATTAACCAAAACCCTACCCACCCACAACTCCCCCCCCCCAAAATGCCCCACCCTTACCAGCAACCACCCCCTAATTTTTTTTCTTTTCTTTTCCTTTTTCAAGACTCCATGCTAATACTCAAGTAAGTTTTTCTACTTTTCCTTATGTTGTATGTATTTTGCAGTATGTTGTGATTTTTGTAGATAATTCTTGATTTTAGCTGCGATGGGGTTTTAGACTCCAAGTTGGTGTTGTAGTCGGTGTTTGGGATTATGTTGTATACGTGTGGGGTGTAATTCTAGTTGACAATTTGTGTGTGGGGTGGGTGGTGGTAGCATTTAGCTGTATGTATTGATGGAAGCTTGTGGTGGGGTTTTACAGGGCGAAATTGTATTGTTGATGAGTGGTGTGGGGACAATAGTGGATGTTGTCCACTTTGGGTAATTGTTTGGTGCCATCGGGTGGAGAAGTCTGAGTATCCATCCGACTGGCACATGTTTGGCTGGCCCTGATTGTTATGATGAACTGATTGCAGGTACGATGGCCAGAAAGAAGCGAAGAAATTCAGAAAGTACTTCCGACGTGCCCACTTATGATGCCACCCGGTTCAAGTCCGAGGAGGTCCAGGACAGGTTTCATGCGAAAGCCACTAAGAACTTTGTCCCGGAGATTGGTATTGACAGGGCCGCCCTTCGTGTTGAAAAGTCGGATATGTACGAAGAAATTTGCTAGAGGGGGATGGAGTCCTTATTTGATGAACCTGACACGACAAACCCAATGATAGTCCGGGAGTTCTACGCGAATTTCCCGGAATATATATGCCGTTCGGTGGTGGTGCGGGGCAAAGTAGTAGATGCCTCTGTCCAGAAAATTTGCCAGGTCCTGCAGTTGCCCCCATTCACTGGTGACAATGATTATTACCACAATTCTCCAGGGGTAGACTGGGGCACTCTGACTGACTCCTTATGCTCAGGGGGAAGGCCAATTTGGATTCAGGAGAACATGACCCTGCATTCCAAGTCATTCACCTGGGACGCTAAGTGTTGGTTCACTTGATTTGCAGCAGATTGCCGCCCACGAGCAACACAATAGATGTGAACAGCTTGCGGGCTTTATTAATTTGGTTCTTTGTGACCAAGAAGGATGTCAATATTGCTAAGATCATTGGAGATGAAATGATGCTCCGGTCGCCACTGATGACTAATGGGTTTTACTTTCCCTCACTAGTGACGAGGTTGTATTTGATGGCTAATGTCCCAGTCAATCCTATGGATGGCACTTTGCCCCCAAAAGCAGCTTTCAAAGCGTCAAAGATCAAAGTGGGCAGAGATGTACCTACACACATTGACCTGAATGATGATGATTCCCCAGCAACCATGGCACCACCTAGGAGCTCTTATGATGCAGCTGGATCCTCACGGCAACCCCAAACCAGGGCGGATTACCATATATCATACTCAAGCCGACCCTTGTTGCCTTCTATGGAGGAAGATGTGGAGGAAATATGCAACGCCGTAGATAGCCTGCATGTTCGTTTGGATGCCATGTCTAGACGACAAGCCAGGTCTGAGAGCCGGGTGATGGCTTGGTTCCGTGCTTTAGGGAGGGCCTGTCACGTGGATCCCAACACCGTCTCTGACTCCGACTAATGACCAGGGAAGTTCTCTTACCCTTCTGCTCTTTAATTGTTTTATGACATGGGGACATGCCATACTTTTTATGTGTGGGGTGGGAGACTTGGGTATGTGTATATATGTGTTGTTGTATATATGTCACCGACTTGGCCCAACGACAGACACTTGTCGATGGGTTTCTTGAGGGTTAAAGTCGGATAAAAAAAAAACTAGAAAAGTTAGGAGGCTCTTCCTGATGACGGACCAACTAGATAGTATTCTTGAGGGAAGTAGTCTAATCAAAAAGCCAAAAAGATTTTTTCTTTTTAGGTAGTGTAGTAATTCCCCCTTGTTTTTTCTTTTGACCGCGGTTCTTTTCCAAGGGTTTTTCTTGAACCGGGTTAGGTAAATTTTTTTATATCGATTTTAGGACCCTTAGGAATCTTGTGGGCTAAGAAGGTTTGGGAAAGAATGTATCCCATGGTGTACATACCTGCAAATACTTAAAACGAACTTGAGGGTGCGACGTCTAGGCTCATGTGTAGACTCTTAATCTTATGCCTTAATTTTGCACACCTTGTCTTATTTGAATGCTCTTGTGAATGCGTGTACAAACTAATTCGGAATGAGTTACATGCCAAGTGTGTGTGAGGTTATACACGTATTCTGTGCTTGCATGCGATACCTAGAACTTGCCCCGTGTATGTGCAAAGCGAAATAGTAGTTGTTTGGTCTTAGAGATGATTTAGGCATTTCCTTGTGTAGCCCATATAATAATGAATCTACCTGTACATATTACCATAGTTAACTCCTTTGAGCCTATAATCCTTTTTCTTTGACAACCACATTACAAGACTTACCCATTTGTTTGAATTAACCATCTATTTGAACCTTTTCACCTCTCATGAGCACTTAAATTGTTATGAACCTTGTGAAAGTTAAAGTGTGGGGTGGTCGGTTTGGCTTTTGAGTGGAACTAGTTGAATAAGGAGAAAGGTGCACTGTTTTGAAAAAAATGGGGAGCCACTTGAGAAAAAAAAAGTATATATGTATATCTAATAATACTTCAATAAGTGGTGGCTCTTAATGCAATTGTGTTTAAAGAAGAATGGGGTAGTTACATTGATGTGAAGGTGGAATTTTTGGGGTGACATAAAGAGGAGGTTTAATTGAGAAAATGTATGTATTAAAGTACTTAGGGAGGTGTAGTCACTCTTATATCTAAATGTATCCTACCCGTCCCGTAGCCTACATTACAACCAAATGAAGACCTATTGATCTTAGACTGAGCAACTCGATTCGTAGAGTATTACACTAAGGGCAAGCTTATGGTGTATCTGTGTAGCATATGAATGTTCTTTTGCTGAGAGTGAGTGAATTCTTTCTATCTACAGTTCCTTGTTGTTTGATTTCATGTGTGTGGAACTTCTCTAAAAAATGTGATGTGAGGGCATTTAACTCAAGAAGAAAAAGCAAGTCTTCACTTCTGTTAGAGTACATAGAGTAAGCATGAGTGTGGCATGGCATTAGAGTCTTCATCTGAGGTGTGGCTGTTGCACTACTTAGGTTGTTCTTTCATAATAGTAGGTGTGACATAAGAAGGGTAATGCATCTAAACAATAGACCTCGAAATGTGGTTCAACTTGCTCGAGGACGAGCAAAGATTTAAGTGTGGGGTGTTGATAATAGGAGAATTAAACTATAATTAGACCCTAAAGAACCACATTTTTGTATAGCTTTGTTGTAAAAAGTGATAACCAAATGCTCTGATTAGTGCTTTTCATGATTTGCAGGCTATATCTGATGAAATAATTTGATGGAGCAAGTTTGGGATCAATTACGGAGAAAAAGAGGCCAATCAAACAATGCCCAAGAATTGCACCAAGTGAAAAGTCAAAGAAGTGCAAAAATTGGCATACCGTAGTCAGATCGTAACCAAGGCAGGCCGCGACAGAGTAGAGTTGCAGATTTAGAGAGCCCATTTGACCGCGGTCCTGGCGTAACCGCGGTGGGACTGTGGCAGAACGCGAAATTGTCAGGGACAAAAGTGTCAAGTCGGGAAAACTTGGTGTAAAACCCTTATAAAAAGTAGGATTTCGGCCACATTAGGTCAGATTTGTTTAGAGAGTACTTTGGGAAAGAAACACAAGTGTAAGAGATCACCCAAAACATCATAGTTCTTTATTTCTTCTTTTTCTTGCAATTTTCCATGAAACATATTTTCGTATTTTATCTTCAAGTTGTTATGAATAGCTAATTACTTTAGTCTAAGGTTTTGATGGAACCTATTGAAGGATGAACTTCTTGATTATGTTCATATAGTTTGCCGGTTAATCTCTATTTGTTCAATTACATGTTTATTATAGTTAATTGATAGGATCCTCAATTAAATGTGCCTATTTAGTATGCATAACTCGGGAGAGAGTGCATATTTAGGTAATTATTGAACAAAACCACTCCCAAAGTATAAGAGGGATCTATAACTACTAGTTTAAAGGTAGGATTAGGGATAATGAAGCATTGGGTGTGATCTAAAGTGAGCTGTAATAAACAAAGTCCGCTAGCGTAGCTCGGGAGAGTGCGTCTAGTAAATTATCGCAATTACTCGGGAGAGATTTACGGTAATAAGAGTGCTCATGATTGATAGAGATATTTTGGTAAATCTATATTAAAGATATCCGTAAGGGATTCCATCAATAGGGGAAATCATTACCTTAGAACCTTCTCATTATTGTTTTCAACCCAAGAATATTTAGTTTACAGCTGTTAGTTATTTACTTTCAATCTTAGTTAGTAGAAATACCATCCAATATTGTTTACAAAGTTTGGGAAATTGATTATAAAGAATTTAGTGATTCCGACAAAGGTAATTGATAGGTTAATTCTCTGTGGGATTCGACTCCGGACTTGTAAACTGGATTATATTTGCAATGACCGCATTGTCCTTTTTATAAGGCATAGTTGGGCGTGAATAATATCATAGATGGTAAATAGAACTTAACTGTTGGCCAGACAATTAAGCAATTAACTACAAAATTAAAGAAACAACCATATATTGGTGAGATATACTTAAGGTTAAGTCAACGTTAAACAACAACATTCATGGCTAAGTCACAACCCCTAACTATGAGTTTTAGCCACTCATGATAATTTCAAACAATTTCAAGTGTCTGATAATTGAAAGTACTAAGAACAGATGAAGAAAACTGAGATATCCTTGCTCCGAGTGTTCTGTGTCTTGTTCTCGCCTCCAAAGAATGTCTAACCCCCCTCCCCCAAAATAGGTTCAGAATCCCTTTTATATATGTTGGGGACGAGTAGGGTTGAAATCCCCAAGTCCCAGCTGAATTCGGACAAAATCCGCCCTTTGGCGTCTTGCTTGACACCTGGCACCAACCCGGACAACAAAATTTTTGGTCTTTTGTAAATGGCGTTTTGGTTGGTGCCTGGCGCCAACCTGGACACCAAACTCGTACCTCCTCCAAATTCTTCCATTTTTACTTTAATTTGCATGCTACTTTTTCAAATCACTTCCATTTGACTCCTAAAAATAAAAATATCACGAATTAGAATAAATCATTGCATTACACATACAAAACTCACGCAGTATGAGTAAAATTCGAGGCGATATGCATATAAATGCATATTTTATGCCGAATATCAACACCACACACTTAAACTCTTGCTCGCCCTCGAGTAATGGAACCCTCAACTACACCCCAACAACGTACACATCTCAACCAGAGAGGAGCACTTAATTTTTAATCATACACTCTACCCTTGACTATGATCAATACCGGCAATCAAGCATGACATACAAATTTCACATTCTTCCCCTTTAAACATGCTCAAGTATACACATTTCAATTCAATCAATTCAAACAACCTACCTATAACAACCTTACCTCATGGGCTGACTCATTATCACTAAGCACTCTCAACTAGCGTACTCACCAATAAGAGAAATTCACAACATCACCAATCCGTCATGAGATCATATGCCCTCACCAATAACCAAAAGAGTGAATATAAAATAGTCCACACAGTCAAGTACGACTTTGAACATAAATTAAGGACATCACACAATTTGAACAAAAATCGCAATGTGCATCCGGTGATTGTACCATAAGCTTGCTTGTAGTGTACATCTCTACTAATCTAAGCTAGACAAATCTAGGATCAATTAGGACTTTAAGATAGTAATGTAGGCCACAGGACGCGTATGATACATTTAGGAATAGCGACTAAGAATAGTGACTAACCCTCCGAAACACTTTAATACACTAAACTAAAAAATCGAGCACATACTCTTCTCAACCAATTCACTCGCCACAAACCATATACAATATATCCCTCTTTTCAATTAAGCACCTCTATATTTTCACTAGCACTATTTAGTTGATTAGGAGATGTGTGTTTTTCTTCATTATTTGAACTATTCCTTTTCTTTCTTGCAATTTTTTTTCCTTTTCTCCCTTTTTTTTCTACATACACTCCATACATTAAGGTTCATCGGCTAGTGACCTCCCCCTCGCAACTTTAGTGCACCTTAAGAGCCTTTCTATGGTTCCACTCGAAAGCTACTCCTCAATATCTCACCTTACTTCTTTTGGCGACAAAGTTCCTTAGGAGGTAAAGGTTCAACAATCTCAAAGTAAGACCAAAATAGGGGGGGGGGGGGTCTTGTGATATGGGGGCAAAAAAAAAGAAGGTCTAGAGGCACAAAAGGGTTAGCTGTAATGACCCGACCGGTCGTTTTGAGCTCTAGCACGTCGTTAGCGGTCTAAGGCCATGAGCAGCTTCATTTTAGGTATATTGACTTGTGCGTATGGTCGGAATTGAAATTCAGGAAGATCAGAGTTAAATTTGAATGAAAATTCTCATTTTAGAAGCCTTAAGTTGGAGAAAATGGCTAAGATTGGAATTTTGAGTAATCGACCTCAGAATCAAGATATGAGGGTTCCAGCAGGTTCGTATGATGATTTCAAACTTGGGCGTATGCCTAGATCGGGTTTTGGATGACCCAGGAGCAATTTGGCACCTATTGTGGAAGTTTTCATTTTGGAAGAAATTTCATAAGTTTAGTTTGAAGTGCATTTTAGTGTTATCGATGTCTGTTTGGAATTTCAAGACT
The DNA here is from genome assembly GCA_026770625.1 of Nicotiana glauca. Classification (NCBI taxonomy): domain Eukaryota; kingdom Viridiplantae; phylum Streptophyta; class Magnoliopsida; order Solanales; family Solanaceae; genus Nicotiana; species Nicotiana glauca. Next base: position 51,505 of record MU783474.1, read on the forward strand.
GGGAGTAGCTCCATATGGTGATTCTGGAGTTGGGAGCGCGATCGGAAGTGAATTCAGAGGTCCGTAGGTCATTTTGGAAGCCATTTGGCTAAAGATAGAAATTTGAAGGTTTTTGAGAAGTTGACTGGAGGTGGACTTTTTGATATTGGGGTCGGAATCTGATTCTGGAAGTTGGAGTAGGTCCGTAATGTCAAATATGACTCGTGTACAAAATTTGAGGTCAATCGGATATGATTCTATAGGCTTAAACCTCAGAAATAGAAGTTGGAAAGTTCAAAGTTCATAAAGCTTGAATCGGGGTGAAATTCATGGTTTTAGCGTTGTTCGTTATGATTTAAGGCCTTGAGCAGGTCCGTAATATGTTTTGGGATTGGTTGGTAGGCTTGGTTGAGGTCCCAGGGCCTCGGGTGGATTCCAGGTGGTTAACGGATCGAAAATGGGTTTTTGGAAAGGCTGAGGTTTGCTGGTTACTGGTATTTTCGCTTCTGCGGAAATGGGACCGCAGAAGCGGATTTGTTCGAAGGTTCGTGGACCATAGATGCGGTCAAGGTTCCGCAGAAGCAGGACCGTATCTACGAAAGTGGATAACGCAGAAGCGAAAAGGGTGCGGCTAGGGCGGATCACAGAAGCGGCTGTTGACCACACCTGCGGAACCGCAGAAGCGGTCCAGGGTCCACAGGTGCGGAAATGACTGGGGCATTAATTTTTTTTGAAATTCGGGGTTGAGTTCATTTCAACCCCATTTTTCTTCCATTAGAGTCGATGGGGAGCAGCGTTGAGGAGCCATTTTCGTCACTTATCATAAGGTAAGTAATTTATGCTAGCTTTGAGTTAAATACAAGGTTTATACATAGATTTGGGCATGAAAATTGTAGAAAACTTGGGGTTTGAGGGAAGACCTAGAAAATTAGTGTTCTTGAAATTTGACCATGAATTTGAGCATGAAATTAGGAGTAAATTATATATTTGAGCTAGTGAAGCTATGGGTAGTGTATATCTTCGAGAAATTTCGAAATCCGGGCACGTGGGCCCGAGAGCATTTTGGTCATTTCACTAAGAGGAATTGGGGATTTGTATAATTTGAATTGTTAACAAATATTCGAGTATATTCTCATTAGTTTGCCGTTATTTGGCTAGTTTTGGAACATTTGGCAACGATTCGAGTCGTCGTGAAGGCTTGGAGGCTGTTTATGGATCTTCGGAGCGAGGTAAGTCTCCTTTATAACCTTGTAAGAAGGAAATGTCCCCATAGGTGTAATAATTGATTATGTGCTCCTATTTGTGGGGGCTACGTACACACGAGGTGACGAGAGTCCGTGCGTAGCTACTATTATGCTATTGTCCGGGTAGTTAGGACCCATAAGCATATTATACTTGGATTATTTATGAACCCATTGATAGCTTGAATTGCTAAAATCACCTTGGATTAGTAAATGAATTTAAAAGGAGATTAAACATCATTTTCCTGAATTATTAAAAAGAGAAATTGTCTTAATTGGATAAATATCCCCGATAAGGTCCTAATTGACTGATTGAGGATGTATCTCTATGTGAACCTGCGTCGCATGCATGATTCGCAAGCAGGGTATGTGTTTATTTATGGAACGGGCCGAACGCCTCGGCAGATTAAATAGATGCATCTATGGTTCGGGCCATTTGACCCTCGGCAGTACACAATTTACATTTCTGTCGGATCGGGCCGTCGCCTCGGTGTGATTTGCGCATGTTGTTTGTCGCTTGAGAAATTCTAAACGTGAAATTTGCCCTTCGTGGCTTGATATAAATTGATAGGATAAAGAAAAGTGAACCTTGAAAATACTTTATTTTCTGTTGAAGGTGTATTGCCTGTTTACCAGCTTCGTGAGTTAGAATTGCCATATAAAATCCCTGATTTCCTCGCTCATTGACTATATTATTATTGGACCACTAGTAAGTGTCAAAGTTGACCATCTCATCTCTACTTCTTCCACATTAGACGGGATACTCATTGAGTACATGTTGTTTACGTACTCATACTACACTTCTGTGCATCTTTGTTGCACAGGTATATGTATCTCTAGCAGCCTACTGGGCGTAGCAGAACGGATGATTCTGGGACTAGGTGAGCTGCATTGTTCGAGGCGACCTGTAGCTAGTGTAGTTCCTTTCAGCATTTTTATATTTATTCTCTGTCCACTGTATTTCGGACAGATGTTGTATTTTATTTTCCTTATCAATAGATGCTCATGCACTTGTGACACGGGGTTCTTGGATGGTTTTCGAAAGATGTGTACCAATAGTTATTACTTAATTTGAATTGAGGTAGAGATTTTTTTAATTATGAAAAATGGAAGGAAAAATCCTAGATTTTCAAAGGTATTAAAAGAGAATTTAATCGATAATTTAGTTGGCTTGCCTGACAGAGGTGTCCGGCGCCACCACGACCCTTAGTGGATTTTGGGTCGTGATATTAGCAACGGAAATTTTATTTGTAAGTGACAAACATATCTATGATCGAGCAAGAAACGCCTGTATCATCTCCTAGACAAGTACAACTTAATGATTTCTCTCCAATTAACACACATGGCAAGTTCTAGACTACACAGGGTAATACAGAATACTACAAATCTTTACACACACCTTACACATGACTCAATCAAAACGGTTTTGTCAACTCTCAAGTCAAGAAAGCATATATAATTGAGAAATTTTAAGCACTATTGCACTATGTAGCATACAAGTCAACCAACTGAGAAAATAAGTCACAGTGTAGGTTATTAATTTTACTCAGGCATCACAATTCAGATCAAATGTACGGAAAGACAGAGTGCATGACATAGCCAAATATGCCAGCACCAAACACGTCAATAGGTATTTCGGAGCAACTCAGTTTCTTCCTAACCTACTCCTAAAATAAAAATAAAGTACTCGATTTGAGCTACACCCTTGGAAAAGAAGCGACGTCCAAAGAAAAATCAAAGGATACTACCAAACTATCCTATAATTTTTTTTTTAATGTTTTTTATCGGTCTTTACCCCTTAAGAAAATAGTCCAACAGATCCATCATCAGGAAAAATTCGAGGTTTTTCTAATTTATTTTCTTGTATTTTTTTGTAATAATTTGCCTACTACTCTATGCTAAAAGAAAAATAATAACGATGTTTGTACAATTATACTACACAGAAAGTAATTTCCCCACCCTACGCTTATATTATGCATAGTCCTCGATGCATGACCACAGAGAAAAATATTAAACAAGGGTGAGAAATACTCCCTGAGACCCTCTCGTGCCTAGCTAGCACATGATCCTCAATATTAAGGGTCGGGACGACCACACACTTAAGCTCAAGCATGCTCCTCAAATTCAACTCTGGGTACTTAGACTTTCCCTACTCTGCAAAACAAAAACAACACAAAACTTGATACTAAAAAAATAAAATATGCTAGGTTGCCTCGCAACAAACGCCTTATTTAATGTCGTGGTACGGCGCTATAACTTTCACCACTTTTTTTTCCACTTTGAGGATATAAATTGCACCCCTAATTTCGCATCAACTTTTCTGTCATGTTCTTGGGGCAGTGGTATAAAAATAGAGGAACCAAGTAATAGATATCGCATCTTGAACTTCTTGGCCCTTAAGTGAGGTATGTCACCAAATTTTAGAATGTAATGGTCTTGTTCTTCATCTATACATCTCTCCAAGGGCTCGATCTGCGTGTCTCTATCCAAACATAATGTATAAAAATATTTAGAATGAGGACCAACACGCCCCAACTCCAAAACTGCATTATTTTTGACATCCTCAATATTGTATACCCCCTCAACCTCGGCATCATCAACAAGAACATGATCTAATGGTTGGTTTTCTCATTTTAGCTCCTCTATTTGGCCTAGAAGATCTTTTTTAGCTTCACACAACTCATCACTAAATTGTTAGGCATTACGCGCATCAACTATTGCACTGAATTGAACCTCTAAGTCATGAATAGAACTGCCAAATTTGTCGATCTCGTGTCCCAGTTCAGCTCTTCCTTATATAAAGTGTTACATCTCATTCGTAATTTTCTCACAGAATCCTCCACATTCGTCTAATAATTTCCTGTGAATATCAAGAATGCGAACACCATGTTCCATATTATCCAATTCGTTACTCCTGTCAAACTCACAAAAATTATTAAAATCATCATAAGAAAGGATTGGAGTAGGATAACAACACTTAGGATAATTATTCCAATTACCACAAAAAATAGTACACGATTGAGATGGTGCACACAACTCGGTCCTGAAAATATTTTTGCAATATTGTCATAAGTGAGGTCCTTTACAATCTCGATAAGGATAAAAAAAATAAGAATACTTACTATCTCACCACTTTTCATTCAAAGATGCCAGGTGAAAAATATAATACTAACTATACTAATCTAAAATTAAAAACTTAAATGTATAAAGAGTAAAAATCTAATATAGTAAAAAATAGTCAATATAGCTAAACATTAGACTTGACGAAATAAATAATTTTAGCTAAAACTAGAAAGTAGTCAATATTCAAGTCCCCGACAAAGGTGCCAAAAACTTATTGCTCAAACGCACACGCAAGTGTACGTGGTTGTACAAGTAATAAAATAATAAGTCGAGTGTCGAACCCACAGAGACTTGTATTAACTACCCACTAAATTCACCAAGATTACTATTCAGTCGAGCCAATTCGAGTTCAAAAGTGTGATTATATTAAATAATAATTCTAACTAGTAACTAAATTATCAAACGGCAAAATGATTGTTGTGTATTCAGTAGAGACAAATATTCCAGAGTTGTGATAGATTCACCAATCTCATTGTGTTCAATTAACTCTCTCTTTCATACAATTCACTCATGGTTGCTAATTAATCGAACAATTACTCTCGTAGACTTCTCCCGAAGTATTACTCGCCTATTCAAAATCCTATGAAACTAATCTATTAAGAACACATTAAGATGACGATATTTATTTAAGCACGGGGACTAGGAATATTCCTATCCCAACCATAAATTCGCCCCCCTCAAAGTTTAGATCATGCTCTCTTAAATTCTTTTATAATCTAAACATGACTTTCCCAAGCATAGCATAGATAGTAAATATAAGCTAACTGTTTGTCAGGCAATTAAGTGCCAGAAAATTAAGCAATTAATTACAGAATTGAAGAAACAATCATATATTGGTGAATTATACTTAAGGTTAAGTCAACGTTAAATAAAAATATTCATGGTTAAATTACAACTCCAGAACTATGGATTTTAGTCACTCATGATAGTATCAAATAAGTTTATAAGTGTTGAATAATTGAAAATACTAAAGAAAAGATGAAGAAAACTGAGATATTCTTGCTCCCGAGTGTTCTGTGTCTTGTTCTCGCCTCCAAAGAATGTCTGACCCCCCCAAAATAGGTTTAGAACCCCTTTTTATGCATTTTGGGGACATGTGGTTGAAATCCCCAAGTTCCAGCCGAAACAAAATCCACCCTTTGGCGTCTCACACCAACCTGGATAACAAACTTTTTGGTCTTTGTAAGTGGCGTTTTGGTTGGTGCCTAGCACCAACCTGGACAACAAACTCATACTTCCTCCAAATTCTTCAGTTGTTACTTTAATTTGCATTCCAATTTTTCAAATCACATCCATTTGACTCCTTGATAATAGGTGAATTTGACTATAATCACACCTTAAATAATCACCTTCTTGTGTAGTTTTAATGCTAAAAGTGATAACAAAATGCTCTTATTAGTGTTTTTCATGGTTTGCAGGTGATAAATGTATAAGGAAGGCTAAGGAGCAGTTTTGGAGTTAAAAGTTGGAGAAAAGAGGCCAAATGAGTAAATTCCCAATGAAGCTACGCCTGCCAGCCCTCAGGATTCAGAAAAGGCGTTTGGCCGTGGTTCTACCGCGACCGCAGCAGAACCGCGGTAGAAGGTAGCTTCAGAAGTTGAGAAGTTCAGAGAGGGTGATTGGCCGTAGTTCTACCGTGACCGTGGCAGAACCGCGGAAGGCGCAGAAACTTCAGGGGTCAAAGTGTCAAATACGGGATTTTTAGACCTAAACCCTATTTAAAACATTAAACTTCGCCCAAGAGAGGCATGTATTGGTTTTTAGGGTTTCTTAGCAAGGAAAACCATTGTGAGAGAATACTAAAAACATCTTTCTTCTTTACTTTTGATTTTTATGAT
>MU783475.1:8100-29207 GCA_026770625.1 Nicotiana glauca
ATATATATATATATATATATATAAAAGAAAATTCATACCCTAAAAATGTTATTATTTTTGTAGTTTTCTTTTATTAAGATTAGGCCTTAAAGAGATATTTATATTAAAATAGTATAGAATTTGGGTGTGGTCAAAAATTAGTTGTTCACAACCCTGGCACCCTGAAGCTGTCGAACAAATCATTGATGCTCGACAGTGGGTACTTATTCTTAATCGTCACCATGTTCAATTGCCGGTAATCTATACACATCCTCATCGATCCGTCCTTCTTTTGACAAATAACACCGGCGCGCCCCAAGGCGAAACACTGGGTCTAATGAAACCCTTATCTAGCAAATCTCGCAACGGGTCCTTTAACTCCTTCAGCTCCGGCGAGGCCATACGATAAGGCGGGATAGAAATGGGCTAGGTGCCCGGAGCAAATCAATATCCCTGTCGGGTGGCATACCCGGTAGTTCTGAAGGAAAAACATCGGGAAACTCCCTGACAATAGGCATAGAATCTATGGTAGGGACCTTAGCACTAGAGTCACGAACATAGGCCAAATAGGCCAGACACCCCTTCTCCACCACACATCGAGCCTTCACGTACGGTATGACACTACGGGTAGAATGACCTGGAGTCCCTCTCCACTTTAAGCGAGGCACACCCGGTAAGGCTAAAATCACGGTCTTGGCATGGAAGTTCAAGATAGCGTGATAGGGTGATAACCAATCCATACCCAGAATGATATCAAAATCAACCATATCTAAGAACAAGTCTACACGGGTCTCTAGACCCCCAATCACTACAACACACGAGCGATGGACTCGGTCGACCATGATAGAGTCACCCACCGGTGTAGACACATATACAGGAGTACCCAAAGCATCACTAGGAATGACCAAGCATCGTGCGAAATAAGATGAAACATATGAATACATAGACCTTGGATCAAATAGTACTGAAGCATATCGATCACAAACCAGAACCGTAACTGTAATCACCGCATCTGAGGCCTCTGTCTCGGGCCTAGCCTGGAGAGCATAGCAATGGGGTTGGGCCCAACCACCCTGAATTTTATCCCTAGGTCGATCTGCTGCTAGCTGACCTCTGCCCCTGGCGGTCTGAGCTCCACCTCTATGACCTCTACCTCCACCTCTATGGCCTCTACCTCCATCTCGAGCTAGCTGGGGAGCATCTAGTGCCTGAATCATAGGACAGGGACACTAGTGCTGAGAACTACTCGAAGCTCGAGGATAATACCTAGCAATGTGCCTCATATCTCTACAAGTGAAACAAGCCCTCGGTGGACGGCCTTGGGTACTCTGAAGCGACTGTGCACTGATAGGTGCTGATGGTGCACTGTAGGACTGCAAGTCAGAATACTGCCCATGAAAACCACGATCGCCTGGGGCACCCTGAGAAACCTGGAGAGCTGACTGGAAAGGCCTAGTAGGTTGACCCCTATCATACAAATCTCTGGCTCCAGATGAGGCACCACTGAATTTGCCTGACTAATGGGGTCTCTTATCTGTTCTATGACCACCCCCCTGCGGAAGTACCATCTCAATCCTCTAGGCCATATTGGCCGCCTCCTGAAAAGTGATACCACTCCCCACCTCCTTAGCCATCTGCAGACGAATTGGCTGATTCAAACCATCAATAAATCTCCTCACCCTCTCCCTCTCAGTGGGGAGTATGACAAGAGCATGGCGAGCTAGATCAATAAACCTGGTCTCATACTGAATGACCGTCATAGAGCCCTGCTGGAGGCGCTCAAACTGCCTCCGATAAGCATCCCTCTGAGTAACAGGGAGAAACTTCTCCAGAAAAAACTCTAAAAATTGATCCCAAGTCAAAGATGGTGACTCTGCTGGTCTAGCTAAATAGAAATCCCTCCACCAAGTCTTGGTGGATCCAGATAGACGGAATGCAGCAAAATAACTCCATCGGACTCCATAATGCCCATGTTCCGAAGAATCTTGTGGCAGCTATATAAGAAATCATAGGGGTCCTCAGAAGTATCACCGCTAAAAGTAGTAGTGAAGAGCTTGGTGAACCTATCCAGCCTCCACAAAGCATCTGCGAACATAGCCTCTCCATCACTGGTCTGAGCTACTACCCCCTGCTAAACTGCCATAGCTGGCTGAACCACTGCAATCTGACCCTGGGGAGCTACCTGCTCCGGAGTACGTGTAGCAGGAGTCTGGGCTCCTCCTCCAGCCTGAGAAGTGGCTGGTGCTACAGGAAGCAATCCTGCTCGGGTGACACTCTCCATGAAGCCCACAAACCAGACCAAAGCATCCTGAAGAACTGGGGCAATAATAAACCCCTCTGGGACTTGAGCTGAGCCCACTGGAGCTGCTGGGGCTGGAGCCAGAACCTCATCGTCAAAGCCGACCTGCGGCTCCGACACTGGTATTGCTTCTCGGGGCTGATCTCTGCCCCTACCTCGGCCTCTAGCACGGTCCTCTACCCCTAGTGGGAGCTGCCTGGGGCTCGGACTGCTAATCGGTAGATAAGGAAGCGCGTGTTCTCGCCATCTGCGAAAGAATAGAGTAGAAGTTTAATTAGCATTGAGAAACCAAACCGCACGACAAGAAAGAACAAATGGGAGATTTTTCCTAACTTGGTAGCCTCTGAGGGATAAATAGAGACGTCTCCATACCGACCCCTCAGACTCTACAAAGATTGTACATGAGTAGTGAGACCTATATAACCTAGTGCTCTGATACCAACTTGTCAAGACCCGGATTTCCCACCCTCGGGAGTCGTGATGGCGCCTACTAATAGGAGCTAGGCAAGCCAACTTAATTAACCTCTCATTAAACACATATTCCTTTTTAATAATTTAACAACATTAAAATAAAAGCAACGGAATTAAAATCATAAGCGGAAGTCTTAAATTTAGATAGTTGAATAAAATATGGAATCCCAACATGTATCTCTACCCCAGAACTGGAGTCACATACTTACGAACATCTAAGAAGTACTAAATACAAAGTCTGAAAGAAATATAAATCTGTTTATCTCGGGTACAATGAGATGATCTAATATTAGGAAAGAGGAGACACTGGGCATGCGGACGCCTGCAAGGCTACCTCGGGTCTCTCCGAACTAAAGTTGTTGTTGCTGCTCGAAACCTGAACCTGTGCAAAAATGCACAGAGAGTAGCATCAACACAACTGACCCCATGTGCTGATAAGTGTCTTGCCTAACCCCGGCAAAGTAGTGACGAGGCTAGACTGGACACCACATAACCTGTGTAGATATATATATACAAGTGCAACGGAAAAATAGCAAGAACATAATAATTTAAACTGGGGAGGGGAGCATGCTTGGGGGGTAATAGGTAGAAACAAAATGACAGGAATAATGGTACGTACATCTACAGTTTAACTTCTAGCAATAATGAAAAGACAAGAGAACTTTCATATTCAACTTATCTTGTTTCAGGCGTGTAATCAGATCCCATTTCTCAATATCTCGTGGTAGGCGTACCACCCGCTCCCATTTCAATATCACTTGTGGTAGGCATACCACCCGCTCTTATTTCAATATCACTTGTGGTAGGTGTACCACCCGCTCCCATTCAATATTACTTGTGGTAGGCGTACCACCCGCTCCCTTTTTAAATCACTTGTGGTAGGCGTACCACCCGCTCCCATTTCAGTATCTCTTGTGGTAGGAGTACTTCCCGCTCCCTATGCTATCAACATAGTAGACAATACAATCACAGCAAAGGAATAATCACAACAGGCCAAACATCCCAACAAGGGAGAGTCAGCTATAACCAATCCTATTTAACTTCTTCTTGGCACAACTAATATCAATATTCAGTCGCAACTTTCATAGGATCAAGCAAGGGTACACAATTAGCAAAATTAAGACTCACGGTCATGCTAGACACCGACGCATGGATACTCGTCACCATGCCCATACGTCGTACCCAACACCAAACAAATAGTAATTATGTCTCAACTCCTATTCCCTCAAGCTAGGGTTAAACCAAACACTTACCTCAACCTTCCACAACTAATTCAATCCTCAACAACCGCTTCCCCTCTCGAATTTGGCTCCAACTCAACCAAATCTATGAAATAATGACTTTGTTTACCAATATGTGCTAAACAAATCAAACCCAATGTCTAATTATAGCTTTTTCATCATTTTTCTCTAAAAGGTAAAAATGCCCCCGGGCCCACATGATCAAAACCCGAGGTTCGAACCAAAACCTGATTACCCATTCCTCCATGAACTCAAATATATAATTTATTTTAGAATCGGACCTCTAATTGAGGTCCAAAACCCCCAATTTTAGAAAACCTAAGTTCTACCCAAAATTCCCAAATTTCCCCATTAAAATATTTGTTTTAAAGTTGAAATTATGTTTAAAGATGTTAAGGGGTAAAGAAATGATTTAGAAATCACTTACCAATCGTTTTGGAGAAGAAGAATCGTTTGGAAAATCGCCTCTTATGTTTTGGGTTTTGAAAAAGTGAAAAAAAAATAACTGAAATTCCTGACTTTATATACCCCCCGGAGACCCAGCGCAGACCGCGCAAAAGTGCACCGCGTCCACGCTAAAGAACTGCAAAATTACCACTCTTTAAACCCTCCAGTGCGGACCGCACAAAAACAGACCGCGGCCGCGCTGAAGAACTGGACAAAAATTCCACTCTCTAAATCTTCCAGCGCGGACCGCACTAAAAGGGAACGCGACCGTGCTGGTTGACCTGGAAAAATGTTGGCTCTCTTAAGTCAGCTACGCGGACCGCGCATGGACAACCGCGGCTGCGCAGCTTCCACCGCGGACCGTGCTAAGGTAACCACGGGCGCGCTGGAGCCTGCAATTCTCTGAACCTGCAGCATCTATTTTTTTTAAATCTAAGACCTCCCGGGACCTACTCAAAACTCACCCGAGCCCTCGAGGCTCCAAACCGAACATACACATAACCTCAAAAACATCCTACGGACTCATCAGTGCTATCAAATCGCTAAAACAACATCATAAACATCAAATTAGGCCTCAAGACCCATGAATTCCTTCCCATTTTCATAAAACATCAAGTTTAGAGTTTTTAGTCCAAAACACGTCTAACGACGTCCGAATTCCACCAAACTTTACAGAAAGTGCTTAAACCATATATAAGACTTCTACCGGGTGTCAGAACCAAAATACGAGCCCGATACTACAGTCTTTTAATGAAATTTCATTTCCAATTTCTTTAGTTATTTTTAGAAAATAATTTCACACAAAAATTCATTTCTCGAACTTGGGACCTCAGAATTTGATTCCGGGCATACACACAAGTCCCATATTTTCCTACGGACCCTCCGGGACCGTCAAATCACAGGTCAGTGTCCGTTGGCCAAAATGTTGACTGTAGTCAAACTTAACCAATTTAATGACAAGACTTAACATTTTTCTCACAGAATTCATAATTAATCTTTCCGGCTATGCGCCCGAACTGTGCTCGAAAATCGAGGTAACCCCAAATGAAGTTTTTTACGGCCTCAGAAGTACATAGTGAATAGGAATACAGGTGATGACCCTTTGGGTTGTCACACATAGGCAGCCTCTCTCTGGGGTTCAGTCACACCAAAATAAAAATCCAATTTCCCTCAAAAGTGAAACTTGGGCAGAAGTTATAATGGTTCGGCGGTGGTTCGCCTGAAATGTTCCAAAGTTGTAACTGAATCCAAATTCTTTTTACCCCAAATCTTGTTCAAGTCCTTTCGATCAATCGATAAAGATGTTCAAATTGGAGGATACAGTTACTTGGATCTGATACAACCAAATGAGAACAGTTAAATGAGAGAGTCTTATCGGTGAAAACTCATACGGGCATCGTGAGGCGACAATAAGCAGAGAAATAAAATGAGAGAGTCTTATTGGTGAAAACACACATGGGCACCATGGGGCAAAGGTAAGCAAAGAAATGAGAGAGGTCGGCTCGTGAAAACCCAAAAAGGATGCCCCAGACCGAAAAGAGGATCCTCACAGCCATGGGTATCAGCAGAGTCTTTGCAAGGTTTCTCTATTTTGAGGTAAAAGTTGTGATGAATTTCTGAGAGTCAGACGGTCTACACAGATCAGGCATCCAGTCCAAAAGGCACGCATGTTCATTGAATTCCGCATGTACTCCATATAAGTTCTTCTTTCCTTTCCCCGAAAGGGACATATCTTGTTTAAACTCATTCTTCATTCCATTATTTGTTTTATTAATCTATTTCGGTCTAACTCTATTATGAAACTGAGACAAAGAAAGGATGGCAAGACTGATTTACAGGGTTCTCATTCGACACGAGCTAATGCGCAATAAGGCGCCTAGCCTCGTCATGGGCATAAGTCGGCATCGATTAGCCATGGCGGCCGATGCTTCGAATTCAAAACTCTCGAAAGGAGAAAATTAAATTGAAGTGCCTATAAACGCAAATAAAGTTTAAAAGGTTAAATCCCACGTGGCTAACCGTCTCGGCAAAGATTTGAAAAGCCCTGGTACCCAAATGATCTGGAATTAAAGTTGGAAGAAAGAAGCTAGAAATGAAAGTCCTATAGAGGCAAAATAAAGTCGAAAATGTTGAGTCCCATTGACCAATCGTCATGGCAAAATCTGAAAAACCAGAGCTTCTCCAGGGTCAGAAATGCAGTCGGTATTCAGGAAGCAACCAGTTGCAGTTGAAAGGGCCGAGATAAAGTGATTGAAATAATCAAGGCCACAAAACCAACCACCATTTCAAACTAACAATTGTTCTTTGTTTGAAAACATGAAACGGGTGAAATCCAAAGCAACCTCACAAGAAGTAGGTGCAACCAAAGAGAAACTGCGCAAGGGCTAGAAACAGCTTTGCAGCAATAATCAATCCAAAAGGGAAGTCTCCTCCGAATTCTTTCCAGCATTTTTACTCATTTGTTAACAAGAAAAAGTGAAAAAAAAGATAAGAAAAAAAATTCAAAAAAATAGTAGCCTAGGCTCCCTAATCTCTTGTTACGTTTTTTCAAACATAGGGTCTCCACTCCCTAGTTGATTTTATCTTAGACATAGGGTCTCCACTCCCTAGTCGCTTTTCCAACATAGGGTCTCCACTCCCAAGTTGATTTTATTTTTAGACATAGGGTCTCCACTCCCAAATTGAGTGTATTTTAGACATAGGGTCTCCAATCCCTAGTCGTCTTTCCAACATAGGGTCTTCACTCCCTAGTTGAGTTTATTTTAGACAAATGGTCTCAACTCCCTAGTCTCTTTTACAACATAGGGTCTCCACTACCTAGTTAATTTTATTTTATACATAGGGTCTCCACTCCCTAGTTGAAGTTATTTTAGATATAGGGTCTCCACTCCCTAGTCGCCATTCTAACATAGGTTCTCCATTCCCTAGTTAAGTTTATTTTAGACATAGGGTCTCCACTCCCTAGTCGCGTTTCCAACATAGGGTCTTCACTCCCTAGTTGAGTTTATTTTAGACGTAGGGTCTCCACTCCCTAGTCGCCTTTCCAACATAGGGTCTTCACTCCCTAGTTGAGTTTATTTTAGACATGGCCTCCACTCCCTAATCGCCTTTCCAACATAGGGCCTCCACTCCCTAGTTGAGTTTTCTTTTAGACATAGGGCCTCCATTCTCTAGTCGCCTTTCCAGCATAGGGTCTCCACTCCCTAGTTGAGTTTATTTTTAGACATAGGATCTTCACTCCCTAGTCGCCTTTCCAACATAGGGTCTCCACTCACTAGTTGAGTTTATTTTTAGACATACGGTCTCCACTCCCTAGTCGCCTTCCAACATAGGGTCTCCACTCCCTAGTTAAATTTATTTTTAGATATAGGGTCTCCATTACCTAGTCGCTTTTCCAACATAGGGTCTTCACTCCCTAGTTGAAGTCATTTTAGACATAGGGTCTCGACTCCCTAGTCGATTTTCCAACATAGGGTCTCCACTCCCTAGTTGAATTTGTTTTAAACATAGGGTCTCCACTCCCTAGTCGTGTTTCCAACATAGTGTCTCTGCTCCATAGTTGAGTTTATTTTTAGACATAGGGTCCCAACTCCCAAGTTGATTTTATTTTAGACAAAGGGTCTCCACTCCCTAGTTGATTTTATTTTATACATAGGGTCTCCACACCCTTGTCTCTTTTCCAACATAGGGTCTCCACTCCCTAGTTTATTTTATTTTATACATAGGGTCTCTAAAGGGTCTCCACTTCCTAGTTGAGTTTATTTTTAGACATAGTGTCTCCACTCCCTAGTCGCTTTTCCAACATAGGGTCTTCACTCCCTAGTTGATTTATTTTAGACATAGGGTCTCCACTCCCTAGTCGCTTTTCCAACATAGGGTCTCCACTCCCTAGTTGATTTTATTTTAGACATAGGGTCTCCACTCCCTAGTCGCTTTTCCAACATAGGGTCTCCACTCCCTAGTTGATTTTATTTTAGACATAGGGTCTCCACTCCCTAGTCGCTTTTCCAACATAGGGTCTCCACTCCCTAGTTGATTTTATTTTAGACATAGGGTCTCCACTCCCTAGTCGCTTTTCCAACATAGGGTCTCCACTCCCTAGTTGATTTTATTTTAGACATAGGGTCTCCACTCCCTAGTCGTTTTTCCAACATAGTGTCTCCACTCCCTAGTTGAAGTTATTTTTAGATATAGGGCTCCACTCCCTAATCTATTTTTCTCAAGGATACACAATCCTATTTATTGCTTTCAATAGAGAAATAGTTTAGATTTTGGTTACAATAACTCACGAACTTTTCCTAGTAAAAATTGGGGCAGAAAATTTTGTTCGTTTGTTTGCTTTGGTGCCTGAATAGGCTTTCACCGTGAGGCACAAGGTTTGAGATGACCAAAAGAAGAAGTCTCAACCCAAATAAAAGAAAAGAAGAACAAGAAAAGAAGTTGAGCTCTAAGTATAGAAGCGTAGAAAAGATGTGGACTGTTCAAGATATAATTGAAGTCACAAGCTTTGCATGTCCCGCCTTGATCCAAAAAGCTGAAGAAGAATGAACTAGTGGTTGCCGCTAACGAGCATCAAGATTCAGATCAGAGTCTGCAGGAAGAACCAACCAAGACTCAAGATCAAGCTTCAGAATATTTATATATAGGAATCTTGTAACTCGTAGTTGATAGTCTTAGCTAGTCTAGCTTTTTAATTTTTCATTTTGGTGTAATAAGGAGCTCAGCAAGCAGAAACAGCAGCAACATAAGTGAAATCATGGTTTCTCGGTAGTCCCAGCTACCAACCTTTCTCTTTTGTTTGTCTATCCTTCTTTTTGTAGGAGAGTTCTTGAAGCCAAAACCTCCGGAATTACACCGACCTGATTCCTTTATAGCCAAGGATATGTAGGCAACCTCCGAAGCAAGGTTTGGTCAAACTTTTTCAAAATGCTTCCAAATGGAGTTTCAAACGAGCAAAAATTGCTCGTAATTGCTCACTTTATCTTTGCCCGAAAACTCTTCATGTTTCTAAGCAAAAAGGGGCAGCTTTGAGCATGTGATTTTTTCCATATACAAATTACTCCTACATAATCCACGAAAATAGATTTCTTTTTTAATTATTTGCCATTTTTTACGAATGTTTGTAGAATTTTATTAATTGTTTGCATTTCTGTGCATGTTTAATTTTTATTCAAATCATGAAAAATACCAAAAAATAACATGCATTACATTTAGGCTTTATTTTTATATTTTTAGGATTAATCAGTAATTATTTATTTTATAAAATAAAAATTACCGAAAAATACTTCATTTTTACATTTGTTTTTCTTATATTTATTTTTTTCTTTCAATTTAGGATTAAATAGCTTTTATAATTTTTATAATTAGTTAGTTCAGTTTAATTTCACATTTTAAAGATAATCTAGGTTTTTTATTTTAGGATTTTTAGTTAAAGAAAAAGAAATTGAAGAAAAGATTTAAATGGATATTGGGCTAGTTCTTGTACCCAAATTGGCCCAATTCTTCCCCAAAGTTAATCCAGATCCATGCCCAAATACACTTGAACCCATCAAGCCCAAACCCACTACCTTGTAATTAAAAAAGGAATTTTTAAATTCCTATACCACATAAAAACCTTTTTACCCTCAATATTTAAGGTTTGATTTAATTACACTTAGTATACCAAATTACCATTTCTATATCATAACTAATTAAGGATATAATTAATGAGATATTCTTAACTCCTTAATTAAAGGGTTTCCGTTACACGCTCAGTATCTCCACTCATCCCTTACTTTATCTCTCCAAACCCGTAGCCCCGTACCCACGTTCTTTTACCCATACCCAGTAAAAAGGTTGTGGAGGATTTGAGCATGTTTAACCAATTTCTATCTTTAAAGTTTAGCGTACAACTCTCTTGAAGGGTATATGAGGTCTTTTAATTTAGGAATTTAATTGGAAATAGAAGGAGGCGGGGAAGTTCGGGGAAACAAAAGCAAACAAAAGTAATTAAGAAAAAGTTATTTGTAGTTGTGATGTTCTGCCTTTTGTAGTTGTAGATATTTTGTGGACAAAATAGTTTTATTGTTGTATTTTACTGTTTGTAGTGTAATTGTAGTTAGTTTGTAGTTTATGTAGAACATTACAAGATTAACTGTAGTCTAAAATGTAGATATAATGTAGACATGATTGTGGATGATGTGCTGCCTGTTTGCCCTGTAATTGTAGGTAAATTGTAGTTATTTTCATATTAGGTACTTAAACTGTAGGTAATTTGTACATCACTGTAGGTAAATTTGTTTAAATTGTAGAGTTGGTTTTATATATAATTGTAGAGTTTTTGTAGTTAATAGTAGTTATAATGTAGGATTCATGTATCGCTTCACCCCATCTATCACATTACGGATATGATCTATTGAAGCCCTCACCTAGAATTACATAACAAACAGCAATAAAAATATTTACAATCATAAAATAGTTTATCTACAAAGTATCTACAATTATATCTGTAAATTATCTACAATCTACAAATTAACTACAATTTGTCTACAAATTATCTACAATCTCACTTTGATATTCCTCTATCGGAAGAGGCTGGCATATCCCACAATGTAGTTTATTTGTAGATAAATGCAGGTATTTTGTAGATATTATCGTAAAATCAGACTTCCATATTGAAATCTCGTACACTTATGAGTAACAGATACAATCTTAAGTTTTTATTCTCCTTTTTTGTCTCCATATACACATTAACCCCCATATTGTTCCTAATCTCCATTGGAGGACAATTCTCATTCACAATATATTTGATTTCTACAATTTTTTCTGACGTATCAATCATTAATTGCTCTGCAATTGTAGAAATCAACATATTGTAACTTGCATCCTCATCGAGCACAATGCCATCAACTTGAAAATCTCTAAATATGCTATAGCTATCCCAATTTTCATTAAAACGTAGCGTGATTGGGATATTGGACATGATTGTTTGTCGTTGCAGAATTATTGTTCAATATTTTGTCGCTTTTTTGATTTTTTGGATTCAGAAAAAAAAAAAAAAGACGAATAACAGAGAATCGCATGATTAATTTCTACAATTTTACTTGAATTTTTTTATTAGGGATTGATGAAAAAGGTCGGCAAACTGAGATTATTTACAGAACTGATTTCTAAAATTTGGAATTGAGCTTCTGATTTCGATGAACTGATAGTTTGATTTGTAGCGACGAACTGATATTTTGATTTCGACGAACAGAATTTATTTATAAATTGAAGATGAGCGATTTCCGTGATATGATATGATCTTATTCACGCCAAATCTGTTCAGAATATTCTGATCCTAAAATTTAGCTCGCAAAAATAGGAAGATACATCTGTTATTAATTAGCTTTTAATGATTGGTACAAAAACTGTAGAAATAATATGCACTGGACGGGTAATTTAGAAATTATACATATTTTTTGTAATAAAATTTCATATATGGTACATGTAAGAAAAAATCTCATTTAAAAACCCATCTAGAGCCGTTTACAACAAAAAATGATCCCTCCCCTGTAGTTCTCTTCTTCAAGAGAGCACCCTAAACACTAAGCAACAAGAACCAAAAATTAGACCCCGCCCACCAGGTTGCTTCTTCTTCCTCGTTTCATCTTACTCCAAAAGGACCGAACAATTCCTAAGCAACCAAAAACGGCGCTCCATTTTTCCTCTAAAAAGAGACGAAAGCTGACCCTTCTCCTGGACTCTATCAACGGCACACTCCTCTCCATTGCTCAACAAGAACGATCAGATCTCCACACCCAAGCTGACACACGCGAAAATACATAATCATATTAAGAAGCTCGAATCCGAAAAAATGGTTTCAAACAAAAATCAAAAGGAAGCCGGGATTTGGTATCGATTTTCCTAAACACTGCTGTTGTTGCTGTGTTGTTCTTTTGCTTTCATCTCTTTCCAACTTCAGAGACTTATTCTCTTTTTGGTTTATTTTGGCTAAATCATGTATGTGGTACTACACCCATGTCCCTCCCTTTTGAGATTTCATGAAATTCCATGTTTTTATTTGTTCCGATTCGGTTGAGCCGCTTGAATTCCGTGGTCTCGCTTTAAGTGTTACTATGATTTGTTGTTGTCTTGAATTTGTAAGTTTCTGCTTTCTGAGGTTCAGCTGCATTTGTGTAAATAAAATTTATCATTGATTTATTGATCTCCATTATTGTTTATCCTAGTTGTAAATTATGTTCATGTGCTTTATAGGACAATGTGGGTGCCGATTTTTTCTGTTTTTTTTATGCAATGGCAGTAGGGTTTTGTCACGGGTTGAGATGTGATTGAAATATGATAAGCTTGTCCTATGTTTTGTACTAATGTGTAGAGAAATCTATTAAAAAGGACAAGGCAGTTCTTTCATATTTATTTTTGATCCTTAATTTTAAATGGTCTGCATTTCATATGGGAATGTAAATTTATAGTATGTTTTAATTGCTAAGATTGCAATTGACATAATTTCAGGTGTCATTCGAAGTGAATTAATCTAAAATTTGGATTAAAATGAACAGTCTCGACAAAAGACCGTAATCAGACTATTTGAAACATATCTTTCAGATTGCTGTTTGTCTTGATTGGTCTATTAAATTTGTTAGAAAAATAAGGTATCATTTTCATGTTTTTCTCCAAGTGAAACTTGACAACTTCCTTCACTAGACTATTAATGTTCATCACTTGGGTCAAGTTTGTACTGGTTATATTACCAGATGGATTATGTATTGATTGTTATCATTCTCTTGTCGACATCAGTTTCCTCCTAGTATATCTTCTTGGCAAATGGTTGTTGCACTACTTCGTTTTCTTCTTTCCCTTAATTATAACGTAATGAGCTAAGGCCATGTATTTCCCTTTCTCATCTCAGAGTGGGAGGAAGGCAAATATAAGGTAGTGCACGTATCTTGGAACATCCATAGTGTAGAAAATACTTTGAACATTCCTAGTTTGCTTTAGACGCGATTAATGAACCATCGTGATTATGGGTACGGTTTTCGTGACATAGTTACGATGCCTAATTCCCAAATTCGAATGTGCATTTTATGTGACCCGACCATAACAACCTCGAACAATAATAAAATAAACATATCGTGCATTTCATGTAGCGTGGTTTGCGGTGTGTTCCAAAACGGCAAGTGTACGACAATTGTAACTTGTTCATGAAATAATTCCATAAATCCTAAAAGTGGTTAAATTAATTAAAAGCGGTTATAAAGTTTTAAAATGCACATTAGGTTTAAAATATGTAATAAATCGGATAATAGGCCAATTATTAATAGTTTAAGCGACCGTGCTAAAACCACGGAACTCGGGAATGCCTAACACCTTCCCTCGTGTTAACAGAATTCCTTACTTAGAATTTCTCTTTCGCAGACTTTTAAAATAAAGTCAAAATTTCTACGATTTGGGATTTAAAATAAACTGATGACTTGGGACACCACAAATTATTTCAAGTGGTGACTTTGATAAATGAATAAAATAATCTCATTTCGGTTAATGTCACTTTAATTGAAAAACTCTTATATTACCCTCGGGTGGTAAAAAAGGAGGTATGACAATCCCTAATAGCAACTATGATATGGCACATAAAGAAACCAAAAACTTGTAGCCGTGAAAAAATTTGAGCATACAGACTTTATGTCACGACCAACAATAGTCCTGATGGTACCTAAACCAACCCCTCTAGGTAAGCCAACTATACTATGTAATTCCAATAATATTCAATAAGACAGTTTAAACAAAAGAATTATTTAAATCTTATACATTTTTTCCAAGGACTTGCAGTACAAATCATGAGCTTCTAAGAATAGAGTTTACAAAGTTGATATGAACTAAATACACTTTTTGTTTGAAAAGTACATAAATAGAGTTTTAAAATCTAAGGCTACCATGAACAAGAGGCAACTACAATGGAGACGCATGTACTTCTTCCAATCCAGCTTCTGTCGAACACAACAACATCGACATCCGAAATCTGCACGCAATGTGCAGGAAGTGTGGTATGAGTTCAACCGACCCAATGTACTCAATAAGTAACAAACCTAACCTTAGGTTGAAAGTAGTGACGAGCTAGAATAGAAATCGGGTCCAACACCAATAACCAATAATAATTTATAGCAATGTAGAGCATATAAATAAGGATGTAACTTAGAAACAAAAGGCCCAGCTTTCTATCATAGTTTTTTTCTAAAATGGATCTACTTTTCAAGAATATCAGTGAAAACTCAAATTCTCTACCAACATTATCGTAAAATATGAGATAGTTTGTAAATCTTTCTAATAATCATTTTCACAATAAATAAGATATTTCATTTCCTTTCCATATAGAAAGTGTGAGTTCCTCTCTATGACCATACATCAATATGTGTAAAAAGTCATGAATGACGTGATACCGTACAACATGAGGAAAACAAATACGTCTCTATGTATGTATGTTATATATATGCATGCCAATGCAATATATCTTAGAGATGAATCATGTACGTACACTCTCAAAGTATTCAATCTCACTATGTCACACTTTCCACTCATCATGCTCAACCACTCAGTACTGTATATGGCCCATACGACCTAGGAAAATTCATCCCGGAATATGTACAATACTGACTATAAGTCACCCAGTACTGAGAAAAAGGGCAGTCCAACCTTGGGGAGAAATCCATCTCCAGATATCAGGTACTTTAGACAAATCCATGTCCAGGGAAATCCATCACTCAATAATATCATTAGCACTCACTAGGGGTGTGTACAGACTCCGGAGGGGCTCCTTGAGCCCAAACACTATCATAAATCAGTATAACCGCTGCGGCGTACAACCCAATCCCATAACTGTCACTCATAATCAGGCTCTCGGCCTCACTCAGTCATCAATCTTTCCAGTCTCACCCACGGGCTCACAATGTCATGAAGCTAACCCGAAAAAATGATATGATGTAACAATAAATAACAACTGAGACTGAGATATGATATGAATGCATGAATATGACTGAGTACGAAATATCAATAAAATCAGTAAGATGAAAGCAAGCAACGACCACTATGGTCATAACAATATCAACATAAAGCCTAAACATGATATCTAGCATAACTGACAGCCCAGTTACTTTATCACAAGGTGAAAACACAGATATCAACAAAGTAGGGCTACTACACGATGCCATGGAAACAATGGAGTCACAATTCACAGGGTGCATATCCACACGCCCATCACCTAACATTTGCGTTACCTCAACACCAATCACACAACATGTAATTTGCGGTTTCATACCCTCAGCACTAAGTTTAGAAGAGTTACTTATCTTGATCAAGCCAATTCCAACACCAAGCAAGCCAAGCGATGCTCCAAAAATACCATCACACGTGTAGCGACCTCTGAACGGCTCACAACTAGCCAAAAGCAACTCAAATATATCAGATAAAGCCCAAGAAAATAATTACAAATGATAAAGATCGAGTCCTACATCAAATCCTAAATCCATTAAAAAAAACACCTGAGCTCGTACCTCAAAACCCGACAAAACATACAAAATCCGACAATCCATTCAATTACTAGTCCAACCATGCTAGTTTCACTCAATTCTGACTCCATACCGATGTTCAAATATCAAAAATTCAAATTATGAAACTTCAGGCCAAAACTTCCCAATTTCCTCTTTAAAATTTATCAACTAAAAGCTAAAATCGAAGATAGATTCATGGAATACAACCAAAACTGAATAGAGAACACTTACCCCAATTGATATGGTGAAAATTGCTTCAAGAATCGCCTCAATATGAGCTCCATAGCTCCAAAAATATATCAATGGCCGAAAACCTCGAAATATAGTACTTTATACTTCTGCCCAGGCATCTTCTTTCGCGAACACAGGATATCAATCGCGTTGCGATGAACAAAATTATCAGCCACCAAAATGCTCTACGCGTTCGCAGCACAGGCCTCGCAAATGCGATACACACTGGATACAGAACTATGCGAATGCGGCACGAGCCTCGCGAACGCGATGAAGAAAGATCCTCCAGCTCCAACTCCCAGATCAACTCTACGCGAATGCGATCTTTCATACGCGAACGCGAAGAAGACTAGCCCCAACTCTTCGTGAACGCGAACCAATATTCGCGAATACGATAAATAAAATGCCACCACCATCAAAATACACTACGCATTTTCGACTCTTGCCACACGAACGCAATGAAGGACTGAGACACCAGAAAACTAGATAACACAGCAGTGGCAACATGAAGGAAAATTATCCGAAATCAATCTGAAACACGCTCGAGCCCCTCGAAACCCCGTCCAAATATACCAAAAAGTCCCATAACATAGTAAAGACTTACTCAAGGCCTCAAAACACACATAACAACATCAAAACGATGAATCACACCTCAATTCAAAATCAATGAACTTGAAACTTCGAACTTCCACAACCTATGCCGAAACCTATCAAATCCCGTCCGATTGACCTCAAATTTTGCACACAAGTCACATTTAACATTACGAACCTAATCCAACTTTTAGAATCAAAAGCCGATCCCGATATCAAAAAGTCCATTCCCAGTCAAACTTTCCAAAATTCCAACTTTTCGCCATTTCAAGCCAAATTCTACTATGGACCTCCAAATCACAATCCGGACTCGCTCTTAAGAACAAAATCACACAACGGAGCTAACAGAACCATCAAAAATCCAATCCGAGGCTAAATACTAAAAAATTAAAACTCGGTCAAACCTTTCAAATTTAAAGCTTCTAGCTGAAAAATCATTCTTCCAATCAATTCCGAATAACCTGAAAACCAAAATCAATGATTCACATAAGTCATAATACATTATACAGTGCTACTCATGCTCTCAAACAACCGAGCGAAGTACAAATACTCAAAACGACATGTCGGGTCGTTACATTTTAAGTTTGTGCGTGTATATTCATTCTTTCTTCCTAATTTTTCTTTTAATAAGAATAATAATAGAAAATATAATTATTATAATATTTTAAAATCACATAGATCAATATATAGAATAAATTACCAATAAAATATTTAAAAATACAAAATAACTGGTGTGAGAGAAAGAGAAGAGAAAAGTGGTTGACACGACACTAATAATTCTGCAAACACAAAAACTTGAAAGTGAAAAATCACTCAATTTATTTTATGTTTGATAATATAATCTAATTGAATAAAATTATACTTACAACGAATAAGATAATGGATGAGCTATATAAAGAATTTGAACAACGATATATAAACTATTTCCTTTAGTGATAAGAATAATAATTAAGTGTTTTATTAACTAACTAACAAAAGAATTTAATTTTATTACTTTTTAAAATTCATAATATAAGTTAAAAATAAATTTAAGTTGACAAGATGCCGAAGTCGAGGCTGAGATGGTTCGGACACGTTAAGAGGAGAAATATTGATGCTCCCGTTAGGAGGTGTAAAAGATTGTGGATTTGGAAGAGGTTGAGGCAGGACTAAGAAGTACTTGCACCCTGAGATCAGCATTCTCCTTTGCCAAACGAGCTACCTCATAATTTGATGCTGGAACCCCTTGGTCTTGCTGACCTTCCAGGATAGCATTCCTAGCCTTTAACCGACGAATTTCCTCAATTGCACTATTCTGAGCATTAATCAGTTATGAGACGGTTGATGTAATACCTACTCCCCCATTCTTTTCCAGGCACTCGCACTCTTCCAAAGTAGTATGTGAGAAAGTCTGCTTCTTAGTCCCCACCTTGCCTTGCCCCAATGGCACCACAAAGAAATTAAACACTATGGTAAGCAAAAACCCGTAGGGAAGGCCATGATTCCCATCCTTGAAGGTGGATACCTTTTGCATGTGCTCAATCATAATAGCAGGCAGGCTTACAAGTTTAAAGTTGTCCAGTTTCTCCATCAAGAACAGGTCATACTTAGAGGTCACGGACTTCCTCTCAGCTCAAGGCAATATAATTTTGTTGACCAACTCAAAAAGTAGCTGATAGACAAGGAGTAATACCTTCTTATGGATCTGGTCCCCCTTCTGATTTGCGTTGTCCTTTACCACGACATTTCTGAAGTTGAACTGACAAATATCCTTTGCACTGGACACAGCAGCTGTAGGAACTTTAAGAATTTCACCAAGCAGTTTTACGTCAAATACAATATTCACTCCATTCACCAAAGCACAGATGTGGTCGGTGTCACCGGGAAAAATCCTTGCAAAGAATATTTATACCTCATCCTCATAAGCCATAGGGCCATCTATTTTAAATAGATGCCCCAATCGTTGAAACTCAACCTATTTCAAGAATCTGTCATATGCCAACCATCTCAGAGATTGCAGGGTTAAATGTACGGCTAGCCTTTTGGTGCCTTAGGCGTTCTGACCCAAGACTGACTTCACTCCTTAACCTCTTCACAGAACCAGGTTCCTGAATAATTTTAGACTTTCATTTTTTGGAATTCTCACTACTTAATTTTCCCTTTCCCTTGGATTTGACTAGCACATCCTCATCAGACATCGAGAACTCACTCAAAATCTCCTTCAATTTGGAGCTAGAAGGTGACCCTTTTTCTATTGAAGCATGCTTTTTCTTTTCTAAGATCATCTAACGAGAGAACCAGGTTGATCTAGTGTTTCTTCTTCCACCTCTACTATAGGGATCACCTCATCACTTACGGGTACATTGTCTTTCAACAACTTCCTCATTTTCCTCTTACTACTTTTCTTGCTCTATTGAAGGGCATAATCGTAGGCCACCTTTGCTTGAAGCCTGGTATTAGGTCATTTGGTTTCAGACTCAGGAGTGGAAACAACCCTTCGCTTAACGATGAACACATCAAGAGCCACGTTATCTAGGTCCTCCTCATCACTTGACCTCATTTCAGGTACTTGTATTTCCAAAGGCACACCAGTGAATGCAGGAGCAAAACTGTCGTGGGAATGAGAGCCCTGACTGGGTCCTCCAGAGAGGGATCAGGTTCCTCATATGAGGGCCCAGTAGTATCTGCTAGTGCATCCCCTTCAACAGTTACAATGGCCCCTTCGTCCCCCACATCTTGGACCTTATTTTTCTGAGAGATGATCTCATGTAGTATACCATCAGCAACTCCATAAAAACGGTTACATCATTCTCTTCCTCAATTGGTACAACTGCCACCACGATATCGATAGCAACGATGGTGGAACTCTCTGTGACCTTAGGGTTTTGACCTTGTTCTCCACTTGGTCTTTGACTAGTGGGAACCTTAGAAGATGGAGAGGACAAATCACAAATTTTAGGGGTTTCTAAAATAGAGAGAGACGTGGAATCTGTGTGAGGTGTGATTTTAGTGGGAAGGGTAAGAGTGGGTAAGGAAGGCTCAATAGGAATGGAAGTATCCGTAGGTTTATTAGTAGTAGGTACAACTGAGGCAGGGAGGTCGGAGTTTGTCTCAGCCATTGGAACACTGATGTGAAGATGCTTTTGGGAAATTCTAATGGAGGACTTATGGTTAGAGAGAACAGAAAAGGGTTTTTATGCGAAGAGGATAATTATAAAGAGAGAGGAATAGGCATCGGTTCTGAAACGACGGTTGGGCGTGGACAAGTGCAACGTTTCTGAAGGATATGGAACGATTTGAAGTGAAGAGACGTGACAGTAGGATCTAAAAAGTTGAATGACATGGCAGTTGTGTTTTGTACCCTTTTAAGACGTGTATTAAAGGATGCACAAAACTACTAACCTTTGGTACAAGAACAAGGTTCTTGACCTTTTATTTGAAGGAATCAATCCTCTTTTATCATTCACGCAATGCATCTACAGCTTCTATACTCATCATGCATATTTACCTACAACGATATTAAAGTTAGTTTTACGTGGCCAGAAAATACTTTTAGCCAATTATTTCTTGAAGGTGATTTTTATAGCCAGATAAAGAGGAATCAGGTTCTCAATTGGGCTTTAAAAGCCCCAGGTTCACTCTGTTTCTTTTAAATTGTTCCCTACTTAATGCCTTGGCAAAAATGTCTGCAATTTGGTCTTCTGTGCAACAGAACTTAATACATATCAGCCCTTTCTCCACATTGTCCCTCAGAAAGTGATTTCTCACATCAATATGCTTTGTCCTTTTATGTTGAACTGGATTATTGTCCATGTTGAGTGCACTTGTGTTGTCACATAGAAGAGGCACACTCTCATTGAGTACCCCAAAGTCCTCCAGTTGCTACTTAATCCATAAAAGTTGAGCACAGCAAGATGCCGCGACTACATAGTCTGCTTCAGCTATTGAAAGAGCCACTGAACTTTGTTTCCTTGTGCCCCAAGAGATAAGACATGAACTGTCACGACCCCAAACCCGGTCGTGATGGCGCCCAACATAATTGCTAGGCAAGCCCGACCAATTTCACTCTCAACCCGAGCATAAAGCTCAAATCCATTTGTTTGAAAATCATTAACAGCATTTAAACTAGAAGTATTACTGAAAAGATAGAAATAAATTCGAAAATCAACCATACTAAACAACCTCCCAAAGATCTGGGGGTCATGAGTCAAGAGCCTCTACCAGAATAGCAAAAATTTACTGTAAAACAACATAATCTGAAGTACGCGAAAAGTTAAATAACAGGAAATAGGGGAGAAGTCGGGTCCTGCGGACGTCAGGCAGCTACCTCGACAACTCCGTGCAAAAGCC
>MU783476.1:7839-23385 GCA_026770625.1 Nicotiana glauca
CCCCCAAAAACATCCTCCCCCCGTACCATCTAAATAATCATCGACGGAGGCGAAAAAACAACAATCAACCATGTGAAGTTCACCACCACACACAAACTGAAGTGGTCGATCACCCATGAACGGTATGATGACCTCGAAGACAGTATTGTTGATACCCAATTTTTTCCTCATATATATATATACACTTTAAAAATAGTATATTTGCATCATCATTTAGTTTATAAACCTATACACGCATTTTATATAATTTTTAAAGGTTTTAAATTAATTTCTTTCTGTATTTTATTGTATAAATATCTAAATATTACCCTTCAAATTATTTTTATGATAATCTTATCATCCAAACTCATTATTTACACCAACATGTATGTTTTTAAATATTTTAATATATTTTTATAATTATATTTGTATTTTTAGGTCTAATAACACATTTTTGTAATAATTGCCTAGATTCATGTAAAATTACATTATTTATGCCAAAATAACCTTTTACATTTTTACAAGATCAAATTATTATTTTCAATCATTTTAATGCACAAATAATATTTTTGTTATTTACTAATTACTTTTATAAATTATTTATTGATAAAATATTAGGTATTTAAATAATATCCTAATTTAAACCTAGTTTCGAACCTAAAACTACCCAAACCTCAGGCCAATTACCCCATACACTAGCCCAATAACCCCAAGTCTAAACCATATCCAACCCGGTCGCTACCCATGCCCGCCCATCCTTTTAAAATCATGGTCGTTGATCTCCAATATCAACGACCCATAATCAATTCTCTATCTTATTATCTAACCCCCTAGAAACCCTAACCCTATTTCCCTTTACCTGCCGCCCTTGAACTCTCTCAACCTCCCCTTCTCTCTCTATCAAACCTTAGCTTCCGTAACCTTTTATCCTATACGATTTCGGCTCAAACATGGAATAAATCCATTATCTACTACCTATTTTGTGATACCCTATCATTATATGCATATTTTCGGCATCACTTAGTTTTTGCCCTATTTTTGGTAAGAACCACCTCTCAAGAACGTGCTAATTTACTTTGATTCTGTGAAGATCTAGACGATCTTTCATCTCTATACATGTTATATTAAATGTTCCTTGCAATTTTGGTCTGATTCAAGGCGTCAGTCTCAACTAGGGTTTGAGATTTTCCCTTATTCTTTATTGATTTCTTATTGATACTCTTTCCTTTCTTGTGTTTGACTGATGTTTTTCTTATTTTTTTTAACCCGTTGTGTTTTCCCTATTTTCGATTTTATTTTACCTTAAAACGAACTCTAATTGATTTTCATATGCTATTTTCCTTATTCTCTGTTGAACATGTTGTATTTCCTCATTTTGAGTACTACTTGATTCTCGCATGTCACTTTTTCTCCTTGTTTAAATCATGGAACTTCTTTATTCTATGTGTTAGTTGCCCTAAATTGATTCTGATTGATTTTGGCATATTTTCCTAATTCTGTATTTGATTTTTACCGTGCTTACATTTTATGTGTAAAATATGCTACTATATAAACCCATCTTATGAAACCCCTCAAAGAAGGATGTTTGGAATCTCTGGATCCTTGCTTTATTTTCACTACTCTCTTCTCTTAATCACTCACTGGAACACTCAAACTCTCTCTAAACTATTGGATAACCTCCTCCGGTGCACGCAATACTGGGGACCCATTCCCGAGGCTCTTGTGAACTCTCAAGCATCGGGGATTTGAGATTTTTCCTATGACACTCTGCACTATTTAATTCTGCTACTGGTTAGTGTTTAAACCTTCATAATGTTTAACTTCTTTCCTTCTTTCTACTCAAGTATCCGAACTTTAGCCCAACTACAATGGTGTTCATCTTTGATATCATTCTGTGTTAATTGATGCATGGGAATAGTCTACTGTCCATGTCATGCTTCACTATAATCTGCACCATGTGATCTCTTATCTCCTAGGATTAGTTCTATACCCTGTGGCATCTTAACATGTTAATGAGTCTTGTGTATATTGGAGTATTTTAAGACCTATTTAAACTTGTTTCATGTTGTCCTGGATTTTTGATTCTATCTTCTAGGACTTTTGTGATAACATGTTTCCTAGTATGTCTTGGTCCATCTGTTGTTCTCTCCTTTCTATGGTTACCAATATATGTATGCCTCTATTGTTTTCACGTATAGATTAATATAGCATTAGATTAGACTTAACCTACTTGAGCATTTGTGTTGTATGCCCAATTCAGTGATCTTCGTCTACCCTCCTTACTTGTTACTTTGACATTCTTAATTCCTACTCTTAGGCGGCTGAAAGTCAATGCTATCTAGGTTATGTTGTTGGCCTCCCTAGTGTGAGCATTGCTCGGGGTCCAATTGAGGTCATTGTGAAATCTAACACACTAGGGCTAGGCTTTAGTCATTCCTCAACTTCTAAAAATTGTCCCTAATACACTACCTACCTACCATGTATTATATTGATTCCAAGTGATGCAATATTTGGTGTTGTGGCCTACCAAAAGAGGTCTGAACTCCCTTATGGACCTATGATCGTGTGGTATGCTAGGCCAGAAATGTTGAAGGCCCAGCAAGGCTGGGTATTTAGTTGTTTATTTGGGCCTGCTATAGGCCAGTCTATTGCCATGTAATATTACTATTTTACTTGTTAATCTGGGCTTGTAATAATATTTATATATGAATAATTGGGGTGTTAATGAAATTGGGAATGTGTATATAGAATAAATAGCCATAAAAAAAACTACAAACTAGTCAAAAGACAGGCATTTCTGTCAATCGGTGGAAGACTCACGCATACTGGGAGGGTACGACTTCAAGGGATGGACTTGATTGAACGGCCAACCACTTGTTACAGACTGATAATGGAATAATATTGCATTGAGATGCTGACTCTTGACCAGATGGAGTAGTTAAATAGAAATATATTCCTCGCCCTAGAAATATCCCGCTCTAAAAAGAAGTAGTCTGTTGCATGAAACGGGTAGAAATCCTGCCTATATGTATTTAATTCGTTCAACATGCTCTACTCCTATATGTTTGTTAGATGTCATGCCTACAGGAAATAAAATGACCATTCTTTCAACTTGCATAGCTGTAGCATATTACCAGATTCTATGACTATATGATTATTCTCTACTGGTCTTCATCAAGAAATCATGCCTATAGGTCTTTAAATTGATCAATTCGCTGCTGTTATTATACTGTACACTAGAAATCATGCCAATAGGATCTTGATCACTTCCTTGCTATTGTCTTGCACTATTCACTAGAAATCATGCCTATAGGACTAAGTATAGCCATAAAATCAGTCCCAGGCACCAGAGATCATGTCTATATGATATCATTATTCGTTTTAATAACCATTAATGATGCACCTCTAAACTCGGTTCACTTAGATCACTATCAAAAGCATGCATTATTCTAGGCTCTTCTCCAATAGACTTCATTGTCACTTAATTCATAAATCACGTAGGCACAACATCTACAGGATTAATGACTGGAAATTTGTAATTCTTCTTAATAATCAGTATGCGACATTCATATATCCTGTCTATGAATAACGTAGGTTTTTCAAACTACTTGCACATCTGGATGCCTATCGCATATAAATCATGTTTGTAGGTTTTATAACACCTATAATCTGCAAATAAGTTAATTTAGAATAGCAACACCACATATACGATATAAGAATTCAGTGTCACCTAGAATCCATGCATATAGGACTCTAAATCTCAATTTTGAAACTATGTACTGCTTAAACTGCCAACGCACATTTAATTATTTATGTGTGAAAGATAACTTGGGTCGTTAAATATCCTTACATGAAGTTCTACTTGTTTTGAATGTCACTTAGTTTTATCATTTTGAGCAGCCTAAGTAAAGTCTAGAACTACCCAAATAGAGGTCCAAAGCCTCCTAGACCATAGGCATGAGACGAGTAGTGCACACATAGGGTGTGACTTATAATTGAATTAGTACGCTTTAGGTAACAACTTAAAGATAGTAATTGGGTAGCAGGAGATGATAGTCTGTGCCCGCTGAATAATATGAGTAACACCCCATCTCAAGGTAGTTACGAAGTATTATTTATGTTGTACGGGATGATCTTTTAGGCTAAAAAATTTAGGACCCCCATCTTATCTTTAAATCAATTATTTTTGTTTAATAACTTCCCAGACTTCTTGCTTTCGTTGCCTTTTGTTTGTCTGACTAATTCATATAATTCGAGTTTATCCGGGACCCACCATTATGGACCTCAAAGAGGGCCTAACACCTTCTCTTCGAGGTAATTTCGAGCCCTTACCCGATCTTTGGTGATGCAAACTAGTTAAAACAAAGTTATTTGCAAATAGGTGTCCTAATGCGCCTTAAACCTGTTAGGTGGCAACTCTTTTTCTCTTTTAACACCTTCTTTAAAAGAGTTGTCACGACGTCGAAACCCGATTTCATGAGAAAAAGGGGAGCGACAAGTATCATCTTCGATAAGTCAGAAACCAACGGTTTGACCTTTACTCATTTTTATGCTCTTGTCATCACTTTACAAATTTCAGATACCCATGTAACAAGAATCATGGTAGACAACGGGAGTGGTGCATGTATTATCGACCCCCGCGTTCTTACACAAATAAGACTCGAGGGTAAGATAGTACCAACATTGCATAACACTAACAGTTTCAACAATACAGTTGAACAAACCTACAGAGAGAAAACATTTCCCGTTCTGACTGAGCGCGTCACCCTGAAAACAACATTCCATGTCATGAACCAAGACACAACCTACAACGACATTATAGGGCGACCCTGGATATCCCTCATGATGGTCATTCCATCCAAAATATGTGAGGCTATCAAGTTCCCTACCCAATGGGGAATATTCAGCATTAGCGGTGAACATCACACAGTTCAATAATTCTACTGCATCGCCTAAGACTGCACGTACACTCAACAATTAAAAAGGGAAAATTCAGCAACATAGCAATTATCGACGTCAGGGCCGAGTTTGACGAACAAACAGACATCATCAAAGACCCCGACATCGTGGATAATGGAAGACCTTTATCCTGTCTAGTTGGACAAAAGCGACCACAATAAAAAATCCTACATCGGCCACAAACTTACAAAACCAGGTAAGTTCCATAAATTTTTATCTGACAATGTTGATCTGTTCGCTTTCTCCCATGCAGACATACCAGGTATCCTGAAAGACATTGAAACACACAAGCTGAATGTCGATCCACTCTACTTACTAGTAAGACAAATCAGAAGAAAGTTTAATGCTGCAATCAATGAGGCCGTCCGCAAAGAGGTAGAAAAATTGCTCACCAACAGTTCCATTTGAGAGTCAAAGTACCCCCAATAGGTCTCCAATGTGGTCATGGTAAAAAACAAAAATGGGAAATGGCTCATGCGCATCGACTTTACGGACCTAAACAAATCCTACCCAAAAGATCCTTCCCATTGCCTCACGTCGATCAGCGCATTAACACCACAGATAGGCATGAGTTATTAAGCTTCTTGGATGCCTACTTAGGCTACAACCAAATCCTCACGGAGGAGGAGGACCAGGAGATCACCTTCATCACCCACTAAGGGACGTACTGCTATAGGGTCATGCCGTTTGGGTTGAAAAATATAGGGGCAACCTATCAAAGGCTGGTCACCAAGATGTTCAAAGATCAACTCGGCAAAATGATAGAATTCTATATAGGTGACATATTGGTCAAATCAAAAAGAAAAGAGGACCACATCGACCACCCGAGGGAAGCCTTCGACATAATTAGGCGATACGACATAAAATTAAACCACAAAAAGTGCGCTTTTGGCATGACCTCGAGAAAGTTCCTCTATTTTTTGGTGTCATAGAGAGGCATAGAGGTCAACCCCGACCAAATTAAGGCCATAGAGAGAATACCTAAAATTTTGACCAGCAAGAAACATGTTCAGAAGTTGACCGGCCGTATAGCCGCCCTGTCAAGGTTTATCTCATGATCCTCTGACAGATGACACAAATTCTTCAACGTACTCAAAAAGGACAACAACTTACAGTGGATTTCTGAATGCATCAATGCTCTAAGAGAATTAAAGGCATACTTGTCCTTGCCCCCGTTACTCGCTAAGGTAGAACCTGGCGAATGTCTCTTAATCTACCTGGCCATATTCGACGTCACAGTAAGTGCAGTCTTGGTCCGTGAAAACAAAGGTACGTAATATCTAATCTATTACATTATCAAAACCCTGGTTGATGCCGAAATGAGGTATCCTCACCTCAAAAAACGGGCCCTGGCATTAGTCGTAGCTTCACGAAAGCTTAGACCCTATTTTCAATGCCACCCCATATCGGTGGTCACAGCCTTCCCCCTAAGAAGCATCCTACATAAATCCGAGTTGTAGGGTAGACTGGCCAAGTGGACCATTGAATTAAGGGAGCACTATATAACATATCAGCCCCAAACAACGATAAAATCGAAAGTTCATTGCTGATTTCAGCACCAAAATAATACCTGAGGCTGAGCAGGAAGCCTCCTGTACCTCCCCCAAGTTATCATCTTGTACATCGATAGGGCCTCAAATGCGTCAGGATATGGACTGGGACTCGTGTTCGAGGTCCCAACAGGTAAAGTCATTCGCCAGTCCATACGGTGTCCTGACATGACTAATAATGAGGCCGAGTAAGAGGCTGTAATTGCAGGACTTGAACTAGCTCTCAAGTATGGAGCACGGTGAGTCATCCTCTGATGTGACTCACAACTTGTTGTCAACCAAGTCACATGGAATATCCAAATCAAAGAACATAGGCAACAAAAATATCAGGAAAAAATTCATAATGCTACTGCCCAAGTTTGATGAGTGCCAACTCGATCAGATACATCAAGCATAAAACATAGAAGAAGATGGCCTTGCCAAAGTAGTAGTGGCCACCAAGAACATAAGCAGAAAAGAAAATGTGGTCACCCTCTTCCGTTCGTTGATAGACCAAATTGAGGTACGCACTATAAACTTGACTTGGGACTGGCGCAACCGTATTATGTCATATTTACAGGACATAGAGCTACCACCCGACAAAAAAGATGCCTAGAAGCTTCGAATGTAAGCGGTACAATACAACATCATAAACCATTACCTGTACAAAAGAACGTTTAGCGCTCCCTTGAAGAAGTGCCTAGGACCAAACAAAACTAGGTACATACTCGAAGAAGTACATAAAAGCCACCGTGGAGCCCATATCGATAATCGAGCCCTCGTTAGACGCCTCATACAGGCAGGCTATTACTGGCCCACCATGAAAAAGGAAGCCACTAACTTTGTTAGAAAGCAAGAACAATGCCAAAAATATGCTCCAATGATCCACCAGATAGGCGAGCACATCCACTCAGTCACATGGCCTTGGCCATTCATCAAATGGGGGATGGACATCGTCGACCCCTTCCAGCAAAATGGGGTAATGTATGATTTTTTTTGGTTTTAACTGAAGATTTTTACAAGTGGATAGAAGTAGGCGCATCCACCCAAATATGCGAATAGTAAGTTATCACATTCATATAGAGGAACATCATATGCTACTTCGGCATTCCTAAAGAAATCAGTTATGACAACGGACCCCAATTCGCCAGAGAAAAGACGTCGAATTCTTTGAGAAATGGCATATTAAGCAAATACTCTACACGCCATATCATCCCGCAGGAAATGATCCGGCGGAGTCGTATAACAAAACAATATTAAACATCATGAAGAAGAAGATTGAGGACGCCAAGGGACTGTGGTCGGAACTACTACCGGAAGTGCTATGGGCATACCATACCACACCAAAAACAAGCACAAGAGAAATTCCATATTCACAAGGCTATAGGACTGATGCTATTATAGCAATCGAAATCGGGGATCCAAGTTTGAGATACTCCAACGAGAACGGACCAAGTAATTATGAAAGCAATAAGCAAGACCTCGACAAAATAGAAGAGCAAAGAGACATGGCCTACGTAAGAATGATAGCTCAAAAATAGCAAGCAAAATGGTACTACAACAAAAAAAGCCAAATTTAGACCACTCAAGGTAGGAGACTATGTACTCAAAGCCAAAATACAAGCGAGAAAAGATCCACGAAAAGGCAAACTGGCAACCAATTGGGACAAACCATTCAAAATCATGGCAACAACAAACAAAGGGTCATTCCAACTAAAAACAATGGAGGGAAATCTACTACTAAACAATTGGAACTCATCCACCTCAAATACTTCAACTTCTGAGAAGGACGTCCTCCAAGTCTTACTTTTTTCCCCTCACCTGAGTTTTGTCCCAATTGGGTTTTCTCGCGGAGGTTTTTAATGAGGCGGTAAAGAGGGCATCTCAAAGTTTAGGTATTAAGTTTATCGCCTTGCCTATCAACTACTTCTCTAGGCCGAGCGATGAAGCGACTAGATAGTTTGGGACTCCTCAAATGTATGTACGGACTAAACAAAAATATGTAATATTCTCCAATGAATAAACAAAGCAGTATATGATATTCTTACGCAACTCCACAAAATTTATACATTACGCCAACGCAAAGGAAATATCCATTCTATTTCACTCGTATTATTTTCTAAATATACTTTCGACCTCGTTCGAATCAATCTATATTCGACCTCATTCAAATCGATCTACATTCGAATTGATCTACATTCGACCTCGTTCGACTTAACTTATATTCAACCACGTTTGAATCGATCAACATTCGACCTTGTTCAAATTAATACGGAATCGATACATACTCGACCTTGTTTGAATCGATCTACATTCGACCTTGTTCGAATCGATCTATATTTGACCTCGTTCAAATCGATCTATATTCGACCTCATTTGAATTGATCTACATTCGACCTCGTTTGAATCGATCTACATTCGATCTTGTTCGAATCGATCTACATTCAACCTTATTCGAACCATTCTACATTCAACCTCGTTCGAATCAATCTACATTCGAACTCGCTCGAATTAACTTACATTCAACCTCGCTCGAATTAACTTACATTTGACCTCGTTTGAATGGATCTACATTCGACCTCGCTCAAATTAACTTACATTCGACCTCATTCGAATTGATCCACATTTGACCTCGTTCGAATCAACTTACATTTGACCGACCGAAAGTCAGGGACTTTCTCACAAAAGAACACTCAGAGGAAAGAAAAAAGAAAGAAGAACTAGAAATACATAGAAAATGACAACTATTCCACTTCAATCATTCCATTCCAATACATTATTACAAAGGACTTGAAAAGCAACCCCACAAAAAATAGCAAAACATAAAAAGAAAAAACCAAGTACAAAGACTTCGCGCCGCATCATCCCCCTATCATCGACGTCACCGACATACTCATCATCCTACCAAGGGTAGGAGGAAATCCCATCTAAGACATATTCATCATCGTCCCCACCGGGCGTACCAAGATTATAACCACAGGCTTCACGAGATGCACGTGCCTTGACATGAACATAATTAAATTCCGCCTCAAAAATATTCCCAGCCATCTTTAGAGACATTTATATGTCAAGTTGAGCCTCAACATGAACCCACATTTCTTACAAATCCCAGGACATACCAGGAGCAACAAAAGTATGATAAGTAGATAGTTGGGCCTGCTATTGCACCTTCTCAGCTCTTAGGCGATAACCCGCTCATTCTGCTCAGACAGCTCCGCCTCCAAACCCCCAATCCGCTCCTCAAACCTTGCCTCCTTGAGCACCGAAGTTTCTGTTTTAGTAGCTCGCTTAGACCTGCAAACATGGAGGGTACCCCTTAGGGCTGCCACCTCCACCACAACAACCATTCTTATTTTCTCAGCTCGGCCCAACTCTTCGACCCTAGTCCTCAACTCACCCCTCAAGTTGACGACCCTTGCTTCACTCTACTCGAGCTCAACCTTAAAAATGCCACCTATGCCTGAAGGTCAGTATTCTCGTCCGTCACTCCCTTGCTCACCTCGAGCTCATCCTCCTTAGCCCTTAGCGACCCTTAATCACGCTGCATCTGCCGATGTCCCTCACAATCTCCTCCGATGTCTCTCACAATCTCCTCATCCTTCTCCTTCAGCTCCTTATCCTTCAGCTTCAGCCCGTCACAAAGCATCTAAAACTAGCCATCCTAGCTAAGTAAATTGACTAGCATTCGGTGCTTAGAATGGTACTCTCTGTACTTGGATAAAATCTTCTTGAAGAGAGTCGTCCTTCACTCTTCCCGCCGATCACGTTCAATCTCCATGATAAGAGTCTGACACGCAAAAGAAGACAAGTTAGTGGAAGTAAATTACACTTACGAAATGAACTAACCTAACATGGGAAAAGAAAACTTACTCGCAATGACATGCCAGATATACCCAATGACAAATCCGCATCGCTCAACACCTGCAATGTCCTGTTCTTAGAATTCGTGCGAGGAGCGAAGGCTGGCACCGTCTGTTCCGAGTTGTCCAAGAGGTCATAATATACAGGGATGACTCTGTGCTGATCAGGGCCTCCCGTCCTTATCTCCACTCAGGTGAACCTCTTCTCAAAAGCCCGCACCTCCTCAGGGTCGACATCGGAGCCCGACCCATCATCTTTTATGAGGACAGTTTTATCCCTTTCATTCATTGATGATTAGCCAACCCCAGCTACTCGTGCAGGTTTCCCTCTATCGTAGGTCCCTTCAACCTCTGACGGTCTCTATTCTGTGACAATAGCCAGCGCAAGAGTAGCCTCAATGTACAGTAAGGGTGCTGCCTCCACATCCAAAACAATGGGCCTTCCTAACTCGGTATAAGAAACACCAACCCATCCAGTCTCCACCCACTTCCTTTTCCTCGGTACCGCTTCATTTTCATCACGAGAAAACTCATCAATTAGGTGCAGGACGCGGTGATCAGAGGTCTCAGCTGATGTAATGGCTGCCTATGGGGTGGAATCGCCCAACGGTGGAGCTAGAGTTTGACCCTCTCGTACACACTCAGCCAGTACGAATCGCATTTCAGCTGAAGCGACCGCCTGGAGGAATGCTGGCAACAGAGCTTCTCCTTCTTGGAAGCTTGTCAACCTGGCACAAAAAGAATATTATGTAAAAAAAATGACAAGACGATGGTAAGTTATAAGGAAAATGAAAAGGTCGTGGAAATGAGAATCTGACTCACTAGTCGAAGGCTTGGGCCCAAACCACTTGATAAAGGATTCCCAGTCATGAATTCCCATAGTATGAGGTAAGACGCGAGTTATCCAATCTTCGATATCATGGACTAAGGAAGGTGGATTCTTACCAGCTGAAAGCAGAAAGACATGAGAAAGTCAGAAACCAAAAAACAGGGGACAAAACAAAATGTATGACGCATGGTAAAAGACCCTTATGGTTGAATTTCTATTGCTTGGGGTACCCACCTAGGTCTACCACTACGTGCTCGGTTCTGATGAAAAAATAATTGCACCAGAACCGACGATTTGCCTTATCATCCATCCCCTTCACCAACCATTTATTCCCACAGTGGCAGAGATGAACAACGTGCCTCGGTAGAAACTGGGCGAGAAGAGATGCAGTAGATGACAGATGGAGACTTTGCAACCAGCCAACTCTGCGAACTTCGCCGGCATAAAAAAGACTTCATACAGGTAAGGGGAAATCTGTGTCGGGCAGACGCCATAAAAGCAGCAGAACTCCTCACCTAATGGGGGAAGAGGAAGAGAGTAACCTACCAAAAATGGGTAGGCGTAGAAAGAGAAATATCTAGGCCGATAAACTTGTATCGCATCATTCCTCCTTGAATAATATTGACGCGAGCGAGAATACAAAATTTAGACCGTATGTTAGATATTTCTTTTGACCCTATGACTGATAGTACCTGATTAGGAGTAGGGGCATGTTCTTTTAGGAAGTTATTTCTAACCGGCGGGTTCCGAGGAACAATCTCCTCTACTGTGGGAAAACTTTTGTCTTCCGCAACCATGGGTTCATCACCACCGAAATGCATGGCTAGCAACAAAGGGGTGGTATGGGAAACTATGTCAGAAGTGTAAGGGGAGTTTGTCATTTTTGTAGTATCGTGTATACAATAGAGCCAAAAGAAGAGTATTAATGGGATAAAAAATTGAAAGTTAGAGCTAAAAAATTGAAGATAATTGGAAGCAAGGGTTAGAGAAGAAGTAGAAGAACAAGTAAAGTGCCAAAGGAATATGAAGTGCGAAAAGTTTTATTTTTGAATCTCCCTTCCCCTATTTATAAGGTATTGTGGAGCCCTATAATGACCCGGTCGTTTTGAGAATTTAAGCTCTATTCAATGGCATAAGGTCTTGAACAACTTCACATTATGTGTATCGAATTACGTGCATGGTTGAATTCAATTACCGAATTATTCATAGTCGAATTTGGAGAAGGAATCTAGTTTTGGAAGCTTAAGCAACGAAAGTTGACCGGGATTTGACTTTTGTGTAAATGGACCCAGAATGGGTTTTGGATGATCTCAACAACTTTGTATGGTGATTTTGGACTTAGGAGCACTTCCGAATTAGGATTCAGAGTTTCGTAGAGTAATTTGAGGTATTTCGGCCAAAGTTGGAAAAGTTGAAATTTGGAAAAGGGAGAAGTTTGATCCATAGTTGAATTTTGTCATATCAGGGTCGGAATGTGATTCTAAGAGTTAGAGCAGCTCCTCTATGTCATTTTTCACATGTCTGCAAATTTTGGACCTTATTCCGAGTTGGTTTGATTGTTTTCGGCACAAGTTTTCGAAGTTGGAAGATTTGGGAGTTCATAATTTGATTCATGGAGCGATTGCATTTTTCGCATTGTTTATTATGATTGGAGACCTCAAGCGAGTCCGTGTTAGGTTATAAAACTTGTTTGTGTGCTTAGACGGGGTCCCAGGGGACTCAGGTGTGATTCAGACGAGTTTCGAATATTTTGCATATTTTTTGAGCATGTTTAATTTTTGGTGTTTTCGCACCTGCAACCTTGGAGCGCAGGTGCAACTCCTCTTCTGCGTGATCCTGACCGCTTCTGCATTCATGAAGGCTTGGGATCTTGCTCTCTTCTTTGGAGGTTGGCACGTAGGTGCGAAGGCCACTTCTACAGTCTAGCTATTGCACTTGCGGTGAAATCTTGCTCCTGCGATTTCCCTTTCGCTTCTGCGGTGTCACTGATGCGGCTGTATATCTGTAGATGCGGTCCCTTGCATGGTCAGTTGAGTTTGCAGATGCGGACTCTTTCTCGCAAATGCGGTCCCACAGATGCAGTTTCTTGACCGCAGATGCGAAAGTCCTGGTAGAATTGTATAAGTTGAGACTATGGACATTTCTTCATATTTTTGAGTTTTAAACTTCGGATTTTGGAGCTTATTTTGGGGTTTTTCAAGAAATTCGATAAGGTAAGTGTTCTTCACCTAGAATCTAACATATTCCATGATTTTATCCATTTTCATCATTTAATTTGTATTTTGAGTTGACGAAAATATTGGGTTTTGAAGAAATTTTTCAAAATGAAAATTCATGATTTGAGGGACAAAATAGTATCGCCATTTGATAATTTTTGTATGGCTTAACTCATATGGAAATGTGTATTCGTATTTTGTAAAATTTGTCGGGTTCCGAGGTGCGGGCTTAGGGGTTGACTTTTGGACCAGTTTTTAGATTTTGTTAAAAACTGAGACTCTATGATCCCGAATATCCCGAATAGTTTCTTATGTGTTTTATTTGTGCTTTGAAGTTAATTTGGTTAGATTTGAGTCGTTCGAAGGTCTTTTCACCCGAGAAGTGCATTGTAGAGTATCAGTTTATCGTGTTTGAGGTAAGTATCTTGCATAACCTTGTGGGAGGGACTTACTCTTAGGATTTGAGTCTTTTATGTTGATTGTAGTTCGTGTACACGAGGTTACGAGTGCGTACTCGGACTTATTTGTGGAAAATTGGCCTTTAGGGTTCTTAGGTCCTTATATTCATTATGTAGTTATTCTTGATATGACTGAGTTTCCTATTCACTAGTTTCACCTCTACATGCTTAATTGGAAATAATTGCTTCATTATTCACACTTATTGCCTAATTGACTCCTATTTGATTTAACTGAAGAATTTTACCTATCCAGTTGTCATGCTATCCTTTCATGGCTGCTTGTCTTCTTGATAATGTCTCATTACCCCTCCTAAAATTGTTTAGTCTTAAGAGAAGCTAAGATCATCTTTTCTTAATTGAATGTTTGAATATCCTCGTAATTGTCCAACCTTAAAAGGAGTTAGATAACCTATATCTTTGTTGACTTATATTTATTTGGGACTACTTGACTCGTGTTGATTTTCCTTGTTATTGACTTGTATATTGTGGGATCGCTGCTACATGTTAGTTTTCCCTTTGTTGAACTGTTCCTTTTATGCCATCATTCGTTTTTGTGGTTATTCTTTGTGAGTTGGTTCTACCGTGTCTTCATTATTTACAAATTATTAAGTGTATTTACTTGTCGTACCTTGTATTATTGTCATTTTTGTTGTTGTTGTATGTGGTGTGGTGATGTATGAGTTTTTTGCCATGCTGTAATTGTTATCGCTTTGGTCACGCTGCATATTTACTTTGGGGATACGGAACGGTATTCCGGGAGATCCCCCTGCACATTTACGTTTGGGACTATGGGACGGTATCGCAAGAGATCCCCTATTCTTCATATTTACTTTGGTACTACGGAACGGTATTTCTGGAGATCTCCTTGCAAATTTACGTTTGGGACTACGGGACAATATCCCGGGAGATCCCCTCGTTCTGCATTTTTACTTTGGGACTACGGAATGGTATTCCAGGAGATCCTCCAATACATTTATGTTTGGGACTACGGGACGGTATCTTGGGAGATCCCCTGTTATTATCATTGTGTTCTGAGTTGTTGTTTTCATTGATCCTATCCACGTGTAAACATTATATGTGTTGTCCATTATTGTCCTTATGCTTACTAGCTGGTATGAACTATGTTAGGACACTTGCACAAGCATACATGTGGCTAAGCACCCTTATCGGATATGAGGCTCCTTGATTTTGCTGAGTATAGATGCAAACCCCTATTTATTTGCCTTCCATATGAGAATGACTCTTTTGGGCACGTGAGTTGTCAGTATGATTATGAGGTGTGATGAGGGCACAAGATGCCAAGTGTTAGGATTCAGGTATTGAGATCCGTATTGTATGATTATGAGATGAGGTTTCACATGGTGACTTATATTCAAAGGATATTTATTTGAAAGGGTTATATTCGAAAAGTATTCATTTTTAGAGAGTTATTTTGGAAAAAAATATTTACTTGAAGGAAGTATATTTCGAAATATTTTTATCAACTAAAAGATCCGACTAATTGGTTGAAGTTTGTTGGCTATAAACTAATGTGAAAACTGATTTAGTTGCTGAGTTATAATTTGTCCTTACTATATTTGTGATTTCGAATTTGGGTTGTATTTTCGTTCACTTTTATGTGCTTTATTATGGTGTTCCACTGTTACTTGTTGTTTTCTTTCCTTATTGTAGTTACTGTATTGTTAGCAATATCGCTTAGTCTTTATATATATATCA
>MU783476.1:24318-36434 GCA_026770625.1 Nicotiana glauca
TATTTGTGATTTCGAATTTGGGTTGTATTTTCGTTCACTTTTATGTGCTTTATTATGGTGTTCCACTGTTACTTGTTGTTTTCTTTCCTTATTGTAGTTACTGTATTGTTAGCAATATCGCTTAGTCTTTATATAGATATCATGTTCTGTTGTTTCTATACTTATACTTGTTCTGCTTATTAGAACAGTGAGTGACTTGATTATTCCTCGTCACTACTCCACAGAGGTTAGTCTTGATACTTACTAGG
Source organism: Nicotiana glauca (assembly GCA_026770625.1). Lineage (NCBI taxonomy): Eukaryota > Viridiplantae > Streptophyta > Magnoliopsida > Solanales > Solanaceae > Nicotiana > Nicotiana glauca. The sequence goes on from MU783476.1 coordinate 24,567, forward strand.
CACCGTTGTGGTATGCTGATACTACACTTCTGCATATTTTTGTGCAGATCCAGGTATTGATCGTTAGTAGCTAAGCGGATTCTTGCCGAGGAGACTCAAGGTAAACATGATGTTGTATTCGCAGGCTTCAAAGTCACCTTCCTATTTTTTATTCACACTGTTGTAGTTTTTTTCCATACAGTTGTATTTAGAAGTTGTAGAGAAACATTGTAGAGTTATGATTTGTACCGCCGGTTTTGGGAAGATATGTATTTCATAAAGATTTCTATGTTGAAGCTGTTAGAATTTCTTTATTATGGTTGATATTCAGTAAATTTTAGGCTTACCTAGTCCCTAAGACTATGTGCCATCACGAAACCCAACGGAGGGAAAATTGCATCGTGACAGGCCTAGATCGATATTGACACTAAAATCGAAGCAACAGAGGCACTGGAAATGGCACTTTGCATCGGGAAGATGTGTAATGATGATGCACATGGTTATGACGTCATCCTATCTTAGCCATGCTAACCACAACCTTTGAGTCGATCTATCATCAATGTGACGTCGACCAATTCAGATTGATTCACCACTACGGAATGTCTTGTGATTGGATACAGATAAAATTTGCTCATCGAGGACTCCCAAGAGAAAAACCTCGATAAGTGGAGGGACTAACTGTATTGGTCAAAATTAGGTCTAGTTTAGTTCGGACAAGCTGAGACTAAGGTTAAAACCAAGCACAGTCCAGCGACGAGGAGGCGCTCAAAGAGCGAGACTAATGCCGAGGTTGAGTAGAGAACAAACGTGTCACGCCCCAAAATCATGAAACGTGACCGGGGCTCAACTGAGTAAACTCGACTGAGCAAGCCTGCTAGATTTCATTCTACCCAAACTAGTTCATGAATAAAGAGGGAATGTTATCCCGTTTAATCAAAACACTAAGCAATCTTCCACTAGCAACTTTCATTTCATTTCTGTTAATGGCTTCATTCATAGTTTTCAAAATATTATAAGTTTACAACTTTAATAAAAAGCATGCTTGTCAAATACTAATATTTCTAGTCCTAAATCCCAACATCAACCACCACCCACAAACAATCTACAAAATCTCTAAATATAATAGAAGAGAAATAGAGAAATGCCGGCAACAAGGCTCTGGCTATACCTCAAAGCGTGATGAGAAAATGAACAAAAAATACATGACATGACCCCGAGATGGATTGGGGCTCACCAAGTCTGTTGGGAAGAGAATACCACTATCACTGGACGATGCCGCTCGCTGTGGAACCACCTGTATCATAAAAAGATACAGCGCCTCCGGCAAAAGGGACGTTAGCACCGTTGAATAACACTAGTATGTAAGTCTAAAAGATCTCTTTCAGAATATAATAACCATACAAGCAAAGAAACCATGAAACAGTAAGTCAAGGTCAACAATAAGCTTCCAATTTGCAACATGTAAGTCTTCTAGTTTACGAAAATAATATATAATTTTTGGCTGGGAGATCATTAGCACTGATATTTCCACCATCTTTGTTAGCACGGAGTCTGATCATGCCCAATCGGCTAAGAAGTCTCCCCACGGACAATGTGGTTTGACATTTTGATGCGAAAGAAAGTTGTCATAAGAGTAGTACCACCATGTGCGCAACATGGAGTCTGATCTCCACCCGATCAACTAGTCCGCCTTGCCACATATGTTGTGTGGGTTGGATTTTTCTTTTCCAATTCATAGGTATTAGTTTCATCCCACTTTGGGGGAATAGTCACAATTCATCAATATTTCAATTTCATCCCAAATCACACTCCACCCCTACACCGGCATGTGTAGTTTCAGGTGTGGGCCTTATGACCAACCCTTCCTCGGTCTTGCTAATGATACTCCCAAAACATCTTTTTGATTCGATTGAATATTGAACACAATTGTAATATAAGTACAAGTATACGAATATAGTATAAATACAACCATGCTTACCTCAATACCTTTCACATTTTATAGTTTTTTAATTAATGTTCTCAATCTCTCTCGATAACAATATTTCTTTGGCCCTTTGGGCCTTCCACAAAGTTCATCTTTTTCATGGCACGAAGGCCGCATTTGGTTTTCTATATTTTCATCTCCTTTATTTCCAAGTATCACCAACCAATATCAATGTACAAAATATTTCGGTAATCATATATTTTCGAGTTCAATAGTAATAGAATCATCAAGCACAAGGGATTCTTCCCAAAAAGGGACATGCCAATCAACAATTGAAATACATAATGAAGGTGTAAGCAAATAATCACCTCAATTACCCTTGAATTACCCCCTTTTTCCAACATGACAAAATCACAATTTCAGTATCGGAATGTGTAAGAGCTGGCATTACATTGAATATATTTATAAGGCAAAGCATTATCTAAAACAGTCACTTGTGGGCATAATTCGGGTACAAGACCTTTAGGCCGTTCTATTTTTTTTTGAAGTTAGTTCATAACAATTCGGTCAAGGATTATTTCATAATTGTTTCACATTTTCTCATTCGATTCATTTTCATACATCTTTACAGTTTATCAACATGTAGACATATTCAATCAAGGTATTTAGTAACATAAGAGCAACTAGGGGCATTAAACAGATCCATTTCTTCTCACCAAATTAGTATACTAGCCTTCTTCTAAAATGTGACTCAAGGCTATACCATTTTGGCAAACAAACCACACTTAAACTTATAAGAACAATATGGAGTTCACTTCCGAGAGAGAAAGTTTAGCCTACATACCTCGATTGAGCTTTCCTTAAGTCCTATTATATTCCAAGACTCTTAGCAACATCAATATTTTAGTAACATGACAAATCAAACCACAAATTAGAGAGGTGATCATAGTTCTAGCTCATTTGAGCATATTCTCAAACACTAAGTGTGCATTATGCTTTTAAAATCACACCCTATATTCACGATCTGTGGAGTTTCAACAGGTTCATTTAACTTCTATTAGGGTTTTCTTTGGAACCCTAACTCTCTCCCGAATATCTCAAAACGGTGTTATTTTAATGCTGTATGCGTGTTCTCTTCTATGTTCTGCTTATTCTTGAGCTTCTTCTGAAAGATCCTCTACTTTGAACCGTTTTCACTTTCTTTGAAAAACTAGGGTTTCTTGGAGTTCTTTTACGCGTGTTTCGACCGATTTCTTTATGATTAAACCTTTTCCTTGTTTATTCTGACCGATTTTATGATCCTACTATTTTTTTAGCTTGACTCTGCTAAAAACCCTAATTTTTAAAGTTTTTTTTCTTTCTTTCTTCGTTTTGGTTATGTGTGTTAGCATAATTTCTTTGCTCTGGTTCTATGTGTTAGCATGTTTCTTTGCTTTGATTATGTGTGTTAGCCTGATTTGCTATGCCTTGTATCTATGTGTTAGCATGTTTCTTCACTTTGATTATGTGTGTTAGCCTGACCTCCTTTGCTTTGGTTCTGTCTGCTAGCCTATTTACCTGATTCTTGTTAATGTCTCGTGGTCACCATGCTTCGAATATGTCCTGCTGAATCTTAGTCGATTTTCATCATCTCTGAATGATTGTGTTTGTTCATCTTTTGTTCCCTTCTGTTTATATGGCTAATTTTGTTTGCTACTCTTGTTCATTCGCCTCTATTTATATGTTGAGAATACAGAATCATGACTTCGCATGATTGATTCTGATTTTCCTTGATTGTTGGTAATTGAAAGTCTTTCTTTCAAAGCCCTAGAATTCTACTCGCCTGTTTAAATTAACTAATTTTGTTACCTTATTTGCTATGGTACCTTGTTCTGCTTAGCCTTTCCTTAATTGGAATTTTCCTGGATTTGGTCCTAATTGACTACTATATGCATACAGAACCTTGACTCCTTCCTTATTTAATCCTGCACTGATACTTTCTTCTTGCCTTATATGATGCTGAATCTTTTCGTTTGATTCTCTAATTGATTGATTCTGAGTTCTTAAATTAAGATACTACTATGATTTTTTACCTTATTTTTTTTACCACCTACTTTTAACTATAAATACCCTAAGTCTTTCACGAAACACATCACTGAATACTCTCAATTCTACATTCTCTTGTGTTCTCTCTCTTGCTCTTTTGCTCTATTGTTGTTCTCTACTCTTGCTTATTATTAGCCGGCTGTAAGCCAAGGCTAATATTGTGTTATCACTTTGTTCCTGCATCTTGCTCTTGCTCTCTTACTGGCATGTCCTAATTAATATTCAAGCCTCCAATCAATGTGTTTATCCTTGTTTCAGTTCATTATCTGCCTGATTTTCTTCTACTTACACTTCTACTGCTCAATGTGCAATTGATTCTTTTGTTTTGGTACTTTAACATATCTTCTGATTTACGTGCTAAATCTGTAATATGATATTATCTATCCCTAACTTCTATTTGCTATGCATGTATCCCATTACTATACATTATCATGCCTAAACTTTACCACTTCCCAATTCCCCTGACCCCTGACACTTTATATGTCCTTCTTGATTGACATGCTTCTAACTGTTGTTCATCCTAACTGTTATAGTTGTCCCCCTGTTATTGTCTAAGTATAATGTTTAAGTCTGACCATTCTTGGTCCCCTAAATCTTCTAATTCTGTATAGTCATGCTTCATTAAATCTCTCTCCTTTAGCATTGTGTGATCTATCTATTCCCTTTCCCCATGATCCTTGTATGCAATCTTGTACCGTAACAAGTGCTTCTGCTATTTTTTTAAACAAATCCCTTGTATTGAAAACTCTCTTAAACTACTTCTTCCTACACTTCACACTACTCTTAGAGAATAGGTTCTGCCCCCTTCGTGTGAGCATTGCTTTGGGTACCTCTGAGTACTCACTGATCTTTGACACACAAGGATGATATTCCACACTGCACCTGTCCTGCATTCTTCTAAGTGTTTAGGTGCTGGTATTAGCCAGGGACCCAAAGGGCCCCTAGGGAGCTTTGCCGCACATAGACCATGGCAAAGGCTGTGAAACTCGAAGGGAGTGAGGTTGGAAGATTGGTCCTGATTGAAGGCTCCCTATAGAATAACTTCTTATTTTTGTTCTTTATTACTGTAATTTAGATACTATTGGTTTGTAATAATTTGTAAATGAACGGTTGGGGATGAATAGTGAATATGGGGGGAGGGGAATGCATGTTTATTTTAAGTAATGGGTAGAAAACTTGTTTATAGGTTTTTATTTACCTATTTGCGCAATAGATAACCTGCTTAGGACATGCATTTCATATGTTAGAAATCCTATTTTAGGTCTTTTATTCTCAGCATGTTATTGTTCTCACTTTGTAATCTTAATTATTAACATCAAACCAATTAAATTATCATTACTACAGTGGCATGTTAGAAATCATATTTTAGGTACTCCTATGTGCATTAGATATCCTGTCCTTAGGACTTCTTTTTTGTTCGAATTACAATGGTTAATTAACATGTTAGTCTAATAACTTCGCTAAAATATGGCTAAGTGGTTTGACACGTTTCTGCAAATACCTTATCATGCGTGCCTTTTAAAAAATTAGAATCGAATATGCGTGTTCATTCCTTAAAATAAGCAGACAACGTATACGACGCCTAGGCAAACTTCAGGTCCAATAAGAATTGATTAATTGTGTTTCACTAGTTTAAGACCAACCAACTTCTTTTAATTTCCACTCTACCGTTCCCATTCTTGTTTTGATTCTTTGAAGTTCACTCTATTTTTCTTTAAAAACTCTGCTCCATCTGGAAACGATTTTTGAAATAGTGCACCTATTTACTCTTACAGAGTTTTTGATTTTTATGTTCTAAAATCACTAGGTTACCAACCTCTGCCCAGAATCGTGCTATTTTACTTGTCCTAAAATTACTGTTGCTACTTCATTTTTTAAAACCATGTTTTAACTGCTGTTACCTATTCCTTTTGTAAAAAAACTCCTATCTTTGAGACCTTGAATGTGTTTAAGACGTGCTAATTATGCGTTCATTTGAGAAGGGATCTATGAGCCTTTAGTTGATTTTGTATGTTCCCTTATGTGCAGTCCTATTTGTTATGTATGTCGCTTAGTATTTTTGCCTTTAAACTTAAGGGTTCAGCCTAGTTCCTACCACATAGTAATAGTGGTCCTAAATACCCTCAAGGACTTATAGGACGGAACGGGTAATAGCACGCAGTAAGCATTCGTGACCAACACACGCGTTTAGTAACCTTTACGGGGTGGGAATGGTAGAATATGGAGATGATGATCGATACGCTAATTTCTCATGTAGCTCCTTTTCTAAGGAGCAATTATTGAGTATTGCATGAATGATCCATATTAATCATAAACATAGGACCCATTTCCCTTTGTTTGTTTTCATCTCCTCTTGTAAAACTATTCAAATCTCATCTTCAAAGTTGTTTTTTTTAGCTTATTTGCAATGTTGTATATTTGAACCTTTGATTGTTTATTTGATTACATGAAGTCATAATATAACATGGTCAGTAACCACACTAGTGGATCTTGAGGGGTGTCTAACACCTTCCCCTTGAGATAATTTCTAGCCCTTACCCAAACTCTAATTTTCCAACTCAAAAACCCTTAGTGTCCTAATGCACTTAATCATTAGGTGGCGACTCTTCAATTCCAAAAACCCAAGTCCCAAAAGGGAATAGAGTTGTCCTCCTAAATGTTGTAAACCCGATTTCGCGAGAAAAAGGGGGCGTCGACATTAATGCCTCCGGGACTGATAGGATCGGTACGGGTAATAGCATGCAATAAGTAATGATACTATTCCGTGCTTTAATACCTTAATGGGGTGGAAAAGGGTAGACATGGAGATGATGATCACGTGATAACACCACACGTATAATTGGTTACCGGGTGTTGTGTGGATGATCCATGTTATTTATAAACCTAGGACCCCCCTCCCTCCTTATGTACTTACGTTCTTATTTCCTTTAAACTGTCAGTTTTCAGTTCTTTAAACTTTGTATTTCACTTTAATTCATTTAAAACCTCTTTAGAATTTCCTGCACTGTTTTCCTTTTAAAATTTCCACCCATTTCACTTCTTTATCTGATTATTTGCATTCGTTACTTGATCCCCACTTTCTGCACTTATACATTCTTTTAAACAACTATGAAATCACCTATCCCCTAACTTCACCATGTTTATTTAACCTTTATACATTCCTACTTGTGACCTTTATGTGAAATTGTCTTGTATGTCTATTCGCTTTAAAGTCACAATTGTAACATGGCCGGGAACCACACTAGTGGATCTTGGGGGGTTCCTAACACCTTCCCCCTGAGATAATTTCAAGCCCTTACCCATTCTCTGGTTCTTCTTTACTTTTAGCTCATTGGTGTCCTAATGCACTTAATCATTAGGTGGCGACTCTTCTAAATCCCAAACCCAAATTCCTAAAAGGAATAGAGTTGTCCGCCCAAATGTCGTAAACCAGATTTCGCCTTTAGAAAAAAGGGGCATTCGACAAGACTTAGGATGATTTTGATGAGGAAATTCCAGCTCAGATTGTGCTTCTTGGACCAGATCAGGTCCCAGAGGGGTTCATAGCCACTCTAGTGCTTCAGGACGCTCTAGCCTATTTTGATGCACCTTCTAGAGAGTGTGGCCCATATCGGTACATTTTCGGTAGCACCGGCCATCTCTCAGGCTGGGGAAGAGCACAAACTCCCGCTAATCACACCCCTGAGCAGATGGCTCCCTAGTATCATACTCCAGCAGCCTCGCTAGTCGGGGTGGTTCAGTTAGTCGTTGTGGCACAAGCCGATGATAGGCCCACCATGTCTTCTAAGGCTTTGTTAAGATTGGAAAAGTTTACCAAGCTCTTTCCAGTTCACTTTAGCCGTGCATATTCTGAGGATCCACAGGATTATCTAGATCGCTTCCATGAGGTACTGCGGAACATGAGTATAGTTAAGACCAATAGGGTCGATTTTGTTATTTTTTAGATGACTGGTTTCGGCAATATGTTGTAGAGAGATTTTATGTTGACTAGACCAGCTAGGTCACTTGCACTTACTGGGGATCAATTTACGCATCTATTTCTAGAAAAGTTCATCCTTGTCACCCTGAGAGAGGAGTATCGTAGGTAGTTTAAGTGGCTGCAGTAGGGTAGTATGACTGTTACCCAGTACGAGACTCGTTTTGTGGACCTAGCTCGCCATGCCATTATCTTGCTCCTACTTGGAGGGAAAGATTAAGGATATTTATTGATGGACTCACTTAGACTATTAGGCTACATATGTCCAAGGAGACTGGTGGTGGTATTTCTTTCTAGACGGCTGTAGATGTTGCAAGACGGATCGAGATGGTTCGTGCTCAGGAGAGAGGTCAGGTGTCTGATAATAGGCCTCGTCATTTTGGTGGTTTTAGTGGTGCCTCGTTTTGAGGCAGGGATACTTTTCGTAGAGGCCATCCTTCTAGGCCATTTTAGCCAGTGCTTCAGGCATCTCACAATGCTTTAGGCCATTTCAGTCAGCGCTTCAACCGGCCATCTAGAGTCTGTCCCAAAGATGTAGTTTAGAGTGGTGGGCCCCAACCCCAATTTTATGCTTTCCCAGCCAGGTTTGAGGCTGAGTCATCTGATGCCATTATCACATGTATTGTTCCATTTTTCCATAGAGATGCCTCAGTTTTATTTGATATGAGATCTACTTATTCCTATATGTCATCCTATTTTGCTTCATATCTGGTTGGGCCTCGTGATTCTTTGAGTTCTCATATGTATGTTGTCCATGCCTGTGGGAGATTCTATTGTTTTAGATCGTGTCTATAGCTGGTGTATGGTAACTATTGAGAGTCTTTAGACTAGCGTAGATCTCCTACTTCTTGATATGGTAGATTTTGATGTCATCTTGGGTATGGATTGGTTGTCACCTTATTATGCTATATTGGATAGTCACGCCAAGATAGTAACCTTAGCCATGCCGGAGTTGCCTCGATTAGAGTGAATAGGGACTCCTGGCCATTCTCTCATGGTTATCTCCTTGTGAAGAGTTGACATATGGTCGAGAAGGGATTTCTATCTTATTTAGCTTATATCTGCGATTCTAATGCGGATGTTCCTTCCATGGATTTAGTACCAGTTGTTCATGAGCTCCAAAGGTATTTCCTACAGATCTAGCCGGGATGCCACCTAATAGAGATATTGACTTATGTATTAATTTGGCTTCGGGCACTCTATCTATTTCTATTTTACCATACCGTATGGCCCTACCAGAGTTGAAGGAATTGAAGGAGCAGTTGCAAAATTTTCTTGATAAGGGCTTTATTCGACCTAGTGCCTCACCCTAAGGAGCACCTACGTTGTTCGTGATGAAGAAAGATGGATTGATGAGGATGTGTATAGACTATCTTCAGTTGAACAAGTTCACTATTAGGAACAAGTATTCGTTGCCAAGGAGTTATGACTTATTTGATCAGCTTCAGGGTGCCAAAGTATTTTCGAAGATTGATTTGAGGTCTAGATACCATCAATTAAAGATTAGGTCATTTGATGTCCTTAAGATGGCTTTTCGGACTCGGTATGGCTAGTATGAGTTCCTAGTAATGGCATTTGGGTTGAAAAATGCCCCAGCAACATTATGGATCTGATGAACCAGGTGTTCAAGCCTTATTTGGATTCCTTTGTGATTGTATTTATTAATGATATCTTGATGTACTCCCGCAGTCGAAAGGAGTATAAGCAACATCTTCAGATTGTACTTTAGACTTTGAGGTGTAGTCCGTTATATGCCAAGTTTTCAAAGTGTGAGTTCTGATTAGACTCATTTGCCTTTTTGGGTCACGTAGTATCGGTAGAGGGCATAAAGGTGGATCTTAAGAAGATTGAGGTAGTTAAGAACTGGACTAGACCTACTTCAGCTACAGAGATTTTGAGTTGAGCTTTCAGAAGCTCAAGACTGCTTTGACTATGGCGCCAGTGTTGGTGTTTCCCATCGATTCAGGATCTTACACGATGTATTATGATGCATCTTGATCGCGCTCAACTATGTCTATTAAAAGATAAGCGGGCGTTGCAAATATAATCCGGGGTATTATGCCCAGAGTCGAATCCCACAGGGAGTTAACCTATCAATCACGATCTTTAGACCCACTAAACTCTTCAGAACCAGTTTCCTAAATATTTGAATCACAGTTGAAGGTTTCTTTACTAACTACAATTGCATGTAAATTAAACATCTGTAAACTAAACTACTAAGGTTGTAAACAATGATGAGAAGAAGCTAAGGCAATGATTTCCTCTATTGATGGAATCCCTTCTGTTTATGCTCATACAAATTTATCAATACCTCTCTATCAATCATGAATGCTCATATTACCGTAAATCTCTCCCGAGTAATCACATTAATATACTAATTGCACTCTCCCGAGATACACTAGCTTACTTTATTTAGCACAATTCACTTTAGATTACACCCAAGGCTTCGTTATCCCTAATCCCGCCTTTAAACCCGCAATTATAGATTCCTTTTATAATTTAGGAGTGGTGTTGTTCAACAATACCCTAAATATGCACTCTTTTCCAAGTTATGCACACTAAATAAGCACAGCTAATTGAGGATCCTATCAATTAACTACAACAAGCACAAAGTTGAACAAATAGAAATTAAACTAGCAATTTGTATTCACATAAACAAGAAGTTCATCCCCCAATAGGTTCCATCAAAACCTTAGACAAAGGATTTAGCTACTCATGGCTATGGGAAAACAAACTAAGATAGAATTCATCATAACTAGCAATAAAAACCAAAGAAAAGAAGAAATATGTTTTGGGTATCCTCTCACAATAGTTTTCCTTGCCAAGATACTATAAAAAAACAATATATGCCTCTCTTGGGCGGAGTCTAGTGTTTAAAATAGGGTTTTGGGCTAAAAATCCCGTGTTTTATACTTTAGTCCCTGAAATTTCCACCTCCTGCCGCGGTTCTACTACGGTCGCGGTCAAACCGCGGCCAAACATGGCCTCTGATTCTTCAATTGTCTGCGTCTGCACTCTGCCGCTGTTCTGTCGCGGTCGCGGTGAAACCGTGGTCTTTCACCCTGTTTCGTTTGGAATTTGGAAAAACGCAAAACATGAAAGTTGTAGCCCTTTGAGTTATATTTCCAACCATATATTATGGAGCCAAAATGGAGTTCTGAGAAAAATGTTATGTCCAATTTACTAGACAGTGCGCAATATGCCTCCTCGAGTNGATTATTTAAGCACAATTATATCAAGAGTCACCACTATCAAAGATTTTTTTTTTAATTCAAGTGGCTCTTCCTTTTTCAAATCAGTGCACCTTTTTCCATATTTCATTGGTTCCACTCAAAAGCCAAACCAACCACCCCACACTTTAACTTTTAGAAAGTTCATAACAAATCAAGTGCCCATGAGAGGTTACAATGGTTCAAATAGATGGTTAGTTCAAACAAATGGGTAAGGCTTGTAATGTGGTTGCCAAAAAACTAGATTACAAGCTCAAACGGGTTAACTACGATACATAACAATTAGGCAGGTAAAATATACATATCTGACTCAACAAAGAAACGCCTATATCACTTCCAAGACTGAACAAAACTACTATTTTGCTTTGCAAACACACAGGGCAAGTTATAGACATCAAATGCAATGCACAGAATACAACAAACCTCACACACGCATGGCACATAACTCACTCAGGATTGGATTCNGATACGATCCCGGCTTAATTCCTTGGGCTTTTACTCAGACTTCAAAGATCCAAAACGCTTGAATTCATTCCATAACATTTGTATAACTCGAAATCACTCCTACAAGGCATAAAATACACTGTTAGTGCAAAATACTAGCGATTAAAGCGCAAACGCAACTAAAGTGCAGTAAATTAGAGTGTAATAATCGACTAAAATACGTAATTATA
>MU783480.1:14930-25961 GCA_026770625.1 Nicotiana glauca
ATCAGCAGGTTCATTGCTCAACTTACAGTGACCCGTGAGCCCATATTTCGGCTGTTGAAGAAGGACGCTGCGGTAGAATGGATGACGGAATGTCAGGAAGCATTTGACTAAATCAAGGGGTATCTGTCAAATCCACCCGTGTTGGTTCCATATGAACCCGGTAGGCCTTTGATTCTTTATCTAACGGTTTCGGAAAACTCATTAGGCTGTGTATTGGGGTAGCATGACCTCACTGGCAGAAAGGAATGGGCCATTTATTATCTCAGTAAGAAGTTCACGGTTTATCAGCAGGTTCATTGCTCAACTTACAGTGACCCGTGAGCCCATATTTCGGCTGTTGAAGAAGGACGCTGCGGTAGAATGGATGACGGAATGTCAGGAAGCATTTGACTAAATCAAGGGGTATCTGTAAAATCCACCCGTGTTGGTTCCATATGAACCCGGTAGGCCTTTGATTCTTTATCTAACGGTTTCGGAAAACTCATTTGGCTGTGTATTGGGGTAGCATGACCTCACTGGCAGAAAGGAATGGGCCATTTATTATCTCAGTAAGAAGTTCACGGTTTATGAGGTTAAATACACTTATCTAGAGAAGACATGCTGTGCCCTGACTTGGGTAGCACAGAAGTTGAAGCATTACCTGTCTTCCTACACTACTTATCTCCTCTCGCGCTCGGATCCCTTTAAGTATATTTTTCAGAAACCTATGCCTACGGGGAGATTAGCAAAATGGCAAATATTACTTATAGAGTTCGAAATCGTCTATGTGATGAGGACGGCTATAAAAGTTCAAGCCTTAGCCGATCACTTGGCCGAGAATCCCGTCGACGATGAATACGAACCTTTAAGGACGTATTTTCCTGATGAAGAAGTGCTGCATGTAGGTGAGTTGGAATCAACCAGGGAACCAGGATGGAAACTTTTCTTCAACGGAGCTGGGAACGCAAAGAGAGTTGGAATAGGAGCAGTACTCATCTCTGAAACAGGGAATCATTATCCTGTTACGGCTCAGCAGCGTTTTCATTGTACCAACAATATGGCTGAGTATGAGGCATGCATCTTGGGGTTGCAATTAGCGGTGGACATGGATGTCCGGGACGTCTTGGTCTTGGGAGACTCGGACCTTCTGGTACATCAGATTCAAGGAGAATGGGAAACACGAGATTTGAAGCTTATACCATACCGTCAATGTTTACATGATCTGAGTAAGCGATTCCGGTCAGTGGAGTTCAGGCACATCCCAAGAGTGCATAATGAGGTTGCTGATGCTTTGGCTACTTTAGCATCAATGTTGCATCACCCAGACAAAGTCCATGTTGACCCGTTACATATTCAAGTTCGTGATCAGCATGCTTATTGCAACATGATAGAGGAAGAGATGGATGGCGGGCCATGGTTCCACAATGTCAAGGAATACCTCAGGATAGGTATATACGCGGAGCATGCCACCAGGGATCAAAAGAGGGCCATTCGGTGATTGGCAAATGGATTTTTCCTTAGTGGAGGGGTGCTGTATAAAAGAACACCCGATTTGGGTTTGTTTAGATGTGTCGACGCTGGTCAGGCCACGACGGTAATGACAGAGGTACATGCTGGAGTATGTGGGCCCCATATGAGAGGATATGTCTTGGCAAAGAAGATCCTTCAAGCGGGATATTATTGGCTCACTATGAAGCGTGATTGTATCAGTTTCGTGCGAAAATGCCATCAGTGTCAGATACACGGAGATCTGATTCATTCTCCGCCAACAGAATTACATACGATGTCAGCACCCTGGCCATTTGTTGCTTGGGGCATGGATGTTATCGGACCTATTGAACCAGCAACTTCCAACGGTCATAGGTTCATTCTGGTAACCATCGACTATTTTACCAAATGGGTTGAAGCTAAAACATTCAAATCAGTGACCAAGAAGGCAGTGGTGGATTTTGTACATTCCCATATCATCTATAGGTTTGGGATCCCAAAGGTAATCATCACGGATAACGGTGCCAATCTTAATAGTTGTCTGATGAAAGAAGTATGTCAACAGTTTAAGATTACACACCGCAATTCCACAACATATCGTCCTAAAGCGAATGGAGCAGTCGAAGCAGCCAACAAAAACATAAAGAAGATATTGAGGAAGATGGTAGAAGGATCCAAGCAATGGCATGAAAAGTTACCGTTTGCATTGTTGGGTTATTGCACTACTATTCGTACTTCAGTAGGTGCAACTCCTTATTTGTTGGTATACGGAACTGAAGCAGTGATACCAGTAGAGGTCAAAATTCCCTCCCTTCGGAAAGTTGCTGAGGCTGAGATCGATGATGACGAATGGGTCAAAGCCCGATTGGAGCAATTAAGCTTGATTGACGAAAAGAGATTGGCGGCGGTATGTCATGGCCAATTGTATCAAAAGAGAATGGCAAGAGCGTATAACAAGAAGGTACGTCCTAGGAAATTTGAAGTGGGACAGCAAGTATTGAAAAGAATTCTGCCACATCAGGCCGAAGCAAAAGGCAGTTCGCCTCGAATTGGCTTGGACCATTTATTGTGACTAGAGCATTATCCAATGGCGCTTTATGTCTGACAGATATCGAAGGAAGATGCATCGACATGGCTATCAATTCTGACGCAGTCAAGAGATATTATGTATGATTCTTTGATTGTAACTGTTGTTCGTTTGATTTTTGTTTGTTTGTATTTGGCATTTATCGGAGAATGAAATGATGGAGGCAATTTCTTCTACTACCCAAACACTTTAACCCTTGCTTTCCCCCTTTGAGCCTTAATTATCCTTTCGTATGCCCTCTTCTGGAATCACTAATGGAAAATATAACAAAACAGAAAAGAAACAAACAAAGGTCACAAGAAATAGAGTGAACTACGTTCGACCTGATTCCTCAAAGAGGATACGTAGGCGCCTCATGGCTCGGTCATAGTGTAACAAAAATCAAAGATTCCCCAAGCAATAAAACTGGGGCAGAAGTTTTCCAAAAGTTGTAATAATATACCCATTAAGGTTGTATCTTTTTCTTTAACCCCACACACAAAAACCATATCAATGTCCAAAAAAGACCTCCCGATCAGTAACTGAGATATGTCGGGTCATGCAAAGGAAAGCGGAGAGTAACGCCCTGATCCTCGACTGAATAAGGACCATAGGCTGGAGGATTTGGTATCCAAAGGAACCCCAGTAGAGAGAATTTTGTTGATAACACACCAGTCCCTAGCAGAGAAAGAAACAAAATGAGAGAGTCTTAATGGTGAAAACTCTCACGGGCACCATAAGGCGACGAAAGCTGAGAGAAACAAAACGAGAGAGTCTTACGGTGAAAACCTGCACAGGCACCCTAAGGCGACGGGAGTTTGAGAGAAATGAGAGAGTCTCATTAGTGAAAACCCCTTGAAGGGCACTATGAGATGGCAAGATGAGTTTGTTGGAAAGTATCTGCATTCGACAAGGTTTGGACGTTTGCTTATCTCCAGTGAAATAAGGACATCAGGAAATTTATTGATACGAATAGACTGGGTTGATTAATCCCAAAATGCACGACATGATCATTGGATCGGTTATACCATTCAGATAAGTTTTTCCTTTTATTTTCCCAACATTTGTTTAAAAAGGTTTTTCTTTTATTTTGCAGTCAGCATTTTTCGTTTTTCTTTCTTTAAAGACTTTCCTTTCAGCAATTTATTTTTGAGGAGGAATTTTTTAGAGCTTACTACCAGTCGCCAAAACGGTGCAAAAAAAAGTGGGAGTAGGCACCGAATAGGGCAATAAGACAAAAGACATTTTGTCGTAAGACCCAGAAAATGGGTTGGCTGGAAGTTTCGAAGGAAGTGCAAAGTAAGTCGAGAAAGAATAGTGGAGGAATTGTCGATCATCGGGAAAAAGGAGCTTCCCGAGCAGATCGTCGACCGAGAGAGTCGGTTAACACCAAGCAAAGAAGGAAAAAGAAAGGGAAAGATCACCCGTAGCAAGAACACCATCCCCAGCAAATAACAACATTCCCCAATAAGTTCGAGGAACGCAAAGCAATGAAAAGAGAAAAGGAAAACCATCCCCAGCAAGAGCGGCATGACCACTCGCCGCATTTTTAAACTAACAAATTTTTCTTTGATTTGAAGCAGGAAAGAGACTGGCCACAAAGAAGATTATCAAACTGGGGCAGAAACTTTTCTCTTCCTCACAAAAATTTTCTCGAATCAAAACACCCACTTAAGGAAGATGGAATATAACACAAGATGGTGAAGGAATAGACTTCCCGGCGGTTTACGGGAAAAGGCGATGCAAGGCTTTAGAGAAAGGCAATTTAGAGAGAAGCAAGAATAATTTGAACCAGCGTTATCCTCATCAGTGTTGAAAGGAGGAAAATAATAAAGTTTTGAAGTTGTATCCTCAGCAGACGGAACAAACGGATGAAACGTGGAATAAAAGGTTAATGTCACCCCCGGCAGTTTTTTGGAGAAAATGAAATACCGATTCGAAGGAAGTTTTGAAAGAGGAAAGAAGAAAAGAGATGCTCTAGCAGTTTTATCATCCACAAGGTAATCCCCAACTGATGACAGTTTAATCCCCAGCAGTCCTGAGAGAAAATAAAGTTTCAAGGAAAGTAGAAAAGGAAGGGAAGAAGGAAGATTCCTTCCCCCCGCCAATAGTATTACCCCTGCAAGCAAATAAATAATTCCAGCGGTATCATCCCCAACAATTGAAAGGGAAGGCAACCCGAGTTTTGAGAAAAGCAGTTCTGAAAGAGATAATTCAGGAAGGAGGGAATGGTTTAGGAGGCAAAGAGAGACAACGGTACTAGGATGCAAGTGAAAATCATTGGTGAAGTTAGGTGCCCGCCTGAAGAATGGAATGGCGATTTATTTTTGGAGTTTGTTGCGTGAAGTCAAGCGCCCGCCTGAAGAATGGAGTGGCAACTTATCTTCGGAGTTTTGTTATTTGGAGTCAGGTGCCCGCCTGAAGAACGGAAAGACGTTATCTCTTTAAGTAGAAATTTTAAATCATTGAGTGAACTCAGGTGCCCGCCTGAAGAATGGAATGGCGATTTATTTGTGGAGTTTGTTATATGAAGTCAGGTGCCCGCCTGAAGTATGGAATGGCGATTTATTGGTGGAGTTTGTTGTGTACAGTCAGGTGCCCGCCTGAAGAATGGAATGGTAATTTATCTTCGAAGTTTTGTTGTTTGGAGTCAGGTGCCCGCCTGAAGAACAGAAAGGCATTATCTTTTTAAGTAGAAATTTGAAATCATTAAGTGAAGTCAGGTGCCCGCCTGAAGAATGGAATGGCGATTTATTTTCAGATTTTGTTGTTTGGAGTCAGGTGCCCGCCAGAAGAACGGAATGGCATTTTAGTTTCCAAACTTGTTGAAGATGGTAGCCCGCCGAGAGCTCGGAAAGTCATACCCTTTTGATTCAAGAAGTCGTAACCCACCGGGAAAGCGGAAGAGATAACAAAAATCCTAAGCGTAAAACCAAAGCTAGAAATCAGTAGGGAGACAACAAGGGTCAGAAGAAGGCAATTTCAAACTTCAACAGAAAATAATTCAAAGCTCACAAGAAAGAAATAAGCGGTTTAGTTCCGACGATCAAGAGAGGCCGAAGTATCAAGTCAGAAGAGAAGAAACATCAGGATAAACACAAGAGCAAGCAAGACAGCAAGAAACACAGGAAGAACAAGCTGAAGATATAGATAAGAGTTTACGATTCATAGGCTGTAATTTAGTCTAGCTTCTTATTTTCGTTTAGCGCGGTGTAACGAGGAGGTCAGTGAGCAGTAACAGTATGCAACATCAGTAACAGCAAGGTCACAGCTTCATGGTAGTCCCAGCTACCAAAACTTCCCGAACTACATTGACCTGATTCCCTTTTAGCCCGGGATATGTAGGAGACCTTTTGGAGCAAAGGTTCGGTCAAATCTTTTCAAAAATGCTTCACACGGAGTACTCAAACGGGCAAAAATATCTCGCTCACTTTATCTTTGCACGAAAACTCCTCGTGTTTTCGGACAAAGAGGGGCAGCTGTAAGCACGTGATTTTTTCCCTATAGGAGAATTACTCCCAAAAATTCAAAATAAAATAGTTTTGTCTTGTATGTGATTTTCTGTGAATTTTGGTAATTTCTTAATTATTATTTGCATCTTTTGTCTTTGCGTGTTTATTTGTTAAAATTAATATAAAGCACAAAAATAATGTGGCATTTACACCTAGGATTTATTAGGAGTAATTTTCTTTGTTTTTTTACAAAAATAAAAATCAAAAAAATAATACACTTTACATTTAGCATTTAAAAGTCTAGTTGTATGATTTATCTTTGATTGATATTTAATTATGTGTGTTAATTGTTAATAGAAGTCAATTTGATTTTTTTTTTAGGATTTTTAATGTTTTAATTAGGAATTAAAAGGAAATGAGGAAAATGAAAATAAAAGAGAAAATTGGGCTGGATCGCCCAAAAGCTGACGAAATTCGAAGGCCCAAACCAAACAGCCCCTAACCTGGCCCAAGTCAGTTGTCTCCGAGACCACTAAAACGACGTGGTATGGCAATGAAGCTACGTCGTTTCAGCACCAATGGATCCCAACCGTAAATCCATCCCCAATCTAACGGTTGAGATCATATCACCCTCGCCCGTTTGGAGCAACCCGATCCGTTCCCGCGCCCGGTCTGCCCCATCACTTAACCAAACGACAACGTTTCCCCTGGATGAAAAGATCCTGGCCATCGATATCACTTAATCCAACGGCCAGGATCGAATCCCCAGTCCCGTATATAAGCAGCCAAACACACCTCACGCCCCCCAATGCCGAACCCCCTCTCTCACGTCGTCTCTCTCAAAGCTCCAGAGACGGAACCCAGCCCCCAAACCCTAGCTGCCACTAGATCCCCTCGCCTGAAACCCGGCGGCAACAACGCCACCGGTCACCAAACTAACACCCTAAAGCCATTAGACCACCCTCAATCCAAATCCCTTACCCGTTCTGTTAACCCAGGAGAAGGTGTTAAGCATTCCCGGATTCCAAAGTTCTAGCACGGCCGCTCAACTATTTTAATTGGCCTATTATCTGATTTTAATACATTTTAAGCCTATGTGCATTTTATCCCCTTTAAACTGCTTTAATTTAATTATTTTTAGGAAAGATTCAACATCATCTAAAACACGTCTTGAACCACGTCACATAAATGCACCTGCAGTCAACGACATATTTTTTTTAACGTTGTTGAGATTTGGATTTGGGTTACATAAATGCACAACCGAATTTAGGAAAGTAATTTAAATTACGCTCCTAAAGCAACTACGCATTTTCAAGTTTGCGAGGGCCATGGAAAGTTCGCTAATGGCACACCTTGATTTCTAAAGGATTAAATTAATTTAGTGATGGACATGGGTTATGAAAATTAATTAATCTAGCAAAAAATCCCAAACCCAGTTTAATCTTCTTTGCCTCCAAAATCCCTCGATTTCGATTTACTGTCGTAACCAATTAAGCATCCAAATGTTCGACATATTAACAAAACAAACTCATGACCCATTTTTCATACTAAACTTTACAGCACATTGAATAAAATATTTATGGAATAGAGTGAACTAGATATAAAAATGATTATCCAAAACTTCCTGAACTAAATTAGTTAAGCAACTGGCGCCAAATATTTATTTTAATACGCTAACACAAAAATGAAAAACACGAGCTTATGAGAAAACAGATTAAAATCCATGGCAATGATAACTTCGTCCATCCAAGGGTCAAATACACATAAAAGAGCACCTAATATTATTCATTCAATCAAGACGGAAACACAAACAACACCAGTGGTAATACTGGCATAACACTTCAACACACACAAAAAGATCTACATGTACCTAATGTAAAAAGAAAATCACTCACACCAATTTATTATAAAATTTGGTAGAACAAACTTCTATTAACACTTAATTAAGGACCAGATGAGTTATATGTTCCTGAATACCAATTAATTAAGGCTGAAATCATGCTTAGCCACACAAGAAATAAAGTAATGGGGAGATCGAAAATGCACCTGAATGAGGATCTTTAATAATTTTGCTTAGAATCAAACTCGAGTGAATATAGCAATGAAAAGCTGAATGAACAGTAATAAAGCAACCAACAAAACCACAACCATGAACGACTATCAACAGAACCGCGATGAACCTCGAACGTGTCCAGCGCTCAACCCTGAATAACTCAACGAACGGACTTCAAAATGGACTCTATGAAGTTGAAGAAAATGAGCATCGATGGAGGAGACGTTTTTAGGTGTTCGGTGACTGAGGAAGATCAGTTCATGGTGGGGAGGGATCGTTGGAAGGTTGCAGGTCCTATTGCTTCGAGACAAAAGAGGAACATCCTAGGGTCATTGCTTTTGGTTTATGTTGCTGAAGAGGAAGCTGAAGATCAAGAGCTCTTTGATGGTGTTTTCTAACGGAGGTCCTGATTCTCTGATTCAGAAGAAGATGAAATGATAGGTCCTTTGGGGTGGTTGGCGTCGAAGAAGACAATGACAGGAGGGGGTTGGGTTGAAAAGCGGTGTTGATTTCTTCTTTAGAGTGTATCCCCTTTTTCAGGCATCATTTTTCATGTTTTTTAGGTCTCCTTCAGCATTAGGTATTACCCCTATTATATAGATCTAGGTCTAAATGTATATTTTTGTGTATTTTGCCAATTAGTCCCTAGGTCGTTTTGTTTATTTTTGTTCCAAAGAAGAGTCTAGAAGGGTCCCTAGGATTAGCTTAATGGGTATTGGATATTGGGCTTAAGGAATGGGCTAGAAATTTGGGCCTTTATGACTAGCTATGCTTAAAACTAGCTTAATTAACTAAAAATATTATCAAAAATATAAATTAGTCCTACTTAAGTAAAAATAATTATTCAAATAAGACTGACCGTTAAAACAGAACTATTGTTTTGGTATTTTTAAGGTTAAAAATGACTATAAAATATTATACGTGTCTAACAGGTGGGCCGGGCCGGTCTGGGCCTGTTTTTTTGACCCGTCCGGGTCTGGTTTCGGGCCGGTTATGGGTTGGGTTTTAATGGGTTTAGCGGGTTCGGGTTAATCCGGGTAAAAATTGAACCATAAGGGTTACGGGTTGAGGGGGCCGAGCCGGGTTTAGTGTATTTTTAATTTTTTTTTGGAATTTTGTATAACTATTGTAAGTTATATTAATAATTTGTATTAATTTAAAGAATACAAGATAGATGAGAAAAAATTGCACTTATTGCAAGTGCAACTTTTATTTCATAATTCAAATTTCAAACTTACAAATTGAGATGTTTACATTTTTAACAAGTAAATTCAAAGATTTTGCATTGCCCTACTAAGTTCCTCATAATCAATATGAACTGAGTGACCTTCTTTTGGAGTGTTAAATTCGGATGGGTTACCATTTGTTAATATATCTCCAAATTCCTCGTCTTCTGGGCTATCAACATCTTCACGTCCTTGATTTCTTCTTTCCAATCTAATCCAATCTTTGAAACATACTAAAACTTCCAAAGCATTACTTCCCAATGAGTGACGGGTGTCTCCAAGTTGTTTTCTTGCTTGGCGAAATGTACTCTCCAATGCAACAGTTGAAATTGGCACATTCAGTACGTCCCGAGCCATTGCGAAAAGAATAGGAAATTGCTTTCCATCCTCATGCTACCATCCCAATGGAGAAAAATACTTTGTCCGAGGCTCCTTTTGCTTCTGCAAGTAGAATTGAAGTTCATCAATGTTCCTGCAACTTGTTTGAATGTTAGAAAATGTAGAAAAAATATTAAAACTATCATCAAAGCCTTCTTCGTCATTCACAGCAGCAGAAGTGCTACATTGCATAGTAGGATTAACATTGCCTACAGTACGAGCAACATTATTAATTACATTTGCATAATAATTACATAATTGCTGTAAATAATCATTTAGGTTGTTCATTGAAACATATAAATATGGGGTTTCAGTTTCTCCAATCTCCATATAAGTATATAAAGCATTCATTAATTGGTGACAATCAGACATCTTAGTAGAAGGATTTAAAACAGCATCAATTAAGTAAATCGGAGGAATTGGAAAGAAATATTTTTTGAATTTTGCTTGCATTTTTTCCACAACATTCTTATACTTTTCTTTCTTCTTAAATTAAAAGAGTAGAAAAGAAATTTCCGCGATATGTACTAAAGCCATAGTAATAGTAGGGTAATGAGCTATAGAAAACTCAACAGTAGCTATATAAAATTTATGTAAAAATTTAACAACATCATTAATGACCTCCCAAGTAGCAGTTGTTAAAATGCGACTTGGATCAGTACAATGCGCATTAGCAACTTCAGTTATTGGGAATCTATATTTGTAGCAAAATTTTAAAAATATATATGTATAGTTCCATCTAGTAATAATTTCGTCTGGCATGAATCGGAGTTGAAGGTTATACTGGACACACTTATTCTTAAATTCCTTTATTCTAGATTGTCTATTATTTCCTTGAATAACACCAACTGATCTTCTAACATGAGTAATCTCAGTTGAAAATAAATCAAGGCCACTTTGAACAATTAAATTATAAACATGACATGCACACCTAACATGAAAATTTTCATTAAGAGGTGGTTGCAAATGCATTTTTAATATTGGAATTGTCACATTATTGTTACAAGCATTATCAAAAGACATACACAATACTTTTTGGTTGAGATTATAAAATTCAACAACTTTACAAATAGTACTACTTATAAATGCAGCAGTATGACTCTTATATTCATCATATCTAAAAGCAATAATACGTGTTTGCATACAAGTACTATCATCTATCCAATGGCATGTAATAGTCAAATAATCACGTCCATTAACAGCATGGCCAATATCATAAGTTATAGAAACTCTACAAGGAAGGTGGCTAAACAAATAACGTAAATATGTTTGATATTGTCCATGAAGCCTAAAGATATCAGCTCTACAAGTACTTCTAAGGATACCTTTAAATAAAGGATTGTAAATCCTTTGAATATACATAATAAGATATGACGAAGAAGCAAAAGA
>MU783480.1:26567-64182 GCA_026770625.1 Nicotiana glauca
CTATTTTTGCAATTGATCCGTTGGCTAACGGATCAGTTATATTTCTGATTGTTGCCAACGGTCAATGGGACCCACACCTGCCAAAAATTTTAAAAAAAACAAAAAAATATTTAGCCGTTATACCGGGCCGGTTTAACCGGTTACGAGCACTGTTCATCCGGACCGGGTTTACCGGATCCGGTTAACCGTTCCAAAAATTTAAACGTTCAAAACCCCTTTACCCCCCAACCCAGCCCACCCGGCCCCTTATGAACCGGGCCGGTCTAGTTCTGGTTTTAACCGGTCTGGGCCGGTCCGGTTCTGGGTCAACCCGGCCCGTTAGACACCTATATAAAATATTAATGAACCCATTTTTTTTTGTAATTTTCATTTTCTTGTTATAAAATAAAAGTAAAAGAGTAAAAATGAGTTGAAATAGCTTTGTTAGGCCTAAATTAAATATTTAGCTAAAATATGAAAAATCTTAGGGAGGGTTAAAAATCACATGTCTACAGTTTTTCCCGTTTTGCTGGAAACACGAAGAGTTTTTGGATAAAGAATGACTACACAGGTTTTTTGACCCGACCCTTATTTAAGGAGATCAAAACTAAGAGAAACGGGGAATGTGACCGAGCTCTGGTATCTGAGCTTCCTACATATCTTTGTCTATAAAGGAATCATACCACGTGTAGTTCAGAAGTGCGTGAGATGATGGACTATGCCAAGGTGGAGAGCCAGTCGAGGTGCCGTTCCGCTGAGGTTCCGGTCCGCGATCCTGTTATTACATCAAAAATCAAAACATGAAAAAGACTAGCTAAGCCTTTCAACTACGATTTACAAGATTCCTATCTATAAGTCTTCTGAAGCTTGAGCTTGAGTCTTGAATGGTTCTTCATGCAGACTTTGGATTTGAGCCTTGACACTTTCTAGTTGCAGGTGCTAGTTCATTCTTCTTCAGCTTTTCGGATCAAACCCCGACATGCCATGCTTGTGACTTTAGTCATGTCTTGAGCATCTCACATCTTTCATCAACTTCTGCATTTGGATTCACTTATTTTTATTTTATTTTATTCCTGATTGTGACTAACTTTCGTTGATCATCTCTAACTGTTGACTCGCATTCTTGCCGCGAGCTTCTACCACTTCTAACTTGAATTGCATTCTGAAGTGAATTCCTTTATTCTCCATGTGGCGCCTGATTGCCAACATTTGAATTGTATTCCCTTGCTCTCCTGTTGGGCGCCTGATTGCCAAAACTTTAAACTGTATTCCCTTGCTCTCCAGGTGGACACCTGATTGCCAAGACTTTAACTGTATTTCCTTGCTCTCCAGGTGGGCGCCTGATTGCCAAAACTTTAATTGTTTTCCCTTTCTCTCCAGTTGGGCTCCTAATTGTCAAAACTTGAACTGTATTCTTTTGCTCTCTAGGTGGGCACCTGATTTCCAAAACTTGAATTGTATTCCCTTGCTCTCGAGGTGGGCGACTGATTTCCAAAACTTGAACTGTATTCCCTTACTCTCCAGGTAAAGGCCTAATTGACGAAACTTGAACTGTATTCCCTTGCTCTACAGGTGGGCGCCTGATTGCCGAAACTTGAACTGTTTTCCCTTGCTCTTCAGATGGGTGCCTGATTTCTGAAACTCGAACTGTTTGCTCTCCAAGTGGGCGCCTGATTGCCAAAACTTGTACTGTATTCCCTTGTTCTCCTAGTGGGCGCCTGATTGACAAATCTTGAACTGTATTCCCTT
Source organism: Nicotiana glauca (assembly GCA_026770625.1). Classification (NCBI taxonomy): domain Eukaryota; kingdom Viridiplantae; phylum Streptophyta; class Magnoliopsida; order Solanales; family Solanaceae; genus Nicotiana; species Nicotiana glauca. The sequence goes on from MU783480.1 coordinate 28,296, forward strand.
GCTCTCCAGGTGGGCGCCTGATTTCCAAAATTTGAACTGTATTCCCTTGCTCTCCAGGGGGGCACCTGATTGCCAAAACTTGAACTGTATTCCGTTGGTCTCCAGGTGGGCGCCTAACTGCCAAAACTTGAACTGTATTCTCTTGGTCTCCAGGTGGGCGCCTGATTGCCAAAACTTGAACTTTATTCCCTTGTTCTCCAGGTGGGCGCCTGATTGCTAAAACTTTAACTGTATTCCCTTGCTCTCCAGGTGGGCGCCTGATTGCCAAAACTTGAACTGTATTCCCTTGCTTTCCTGGTGGGTGCCTGATTGCCAAAACTTGAACTGTATTCCCTTGCTCTCTAGGTGGGCGCCTGATTGACAAAACTTGAACTGTATTCCCTTGCTCTCCAGGTGGCGCCTGATTGCTAATACTTGAACTGTATTCCCGTGCTCTCCAGGTGGGCGCCTGATTGGCAAAACTTGAATTGTATTCCCTTACTCTCCAGGTGGGCAGCTGATTGCAAAAACTTGAACTGTATTCCCATGCTCTCCAGGTGGGCACCGGATTGCCAAAACTTGAACTGCTTTGTTCTCCTTAAAACTGGTGTTGTCCTCCCTTGCTCTCCAGGTGGGTGTCTGATTTCAACAAAATAGACAAAACAAAGAGATTTTTCTGCCCCAGTTTGGTAGCTGGGCGCATCGATGACTGTTAATTGAATCATGATACCAAATATTTCTAAGAATTTGAAAAATAAATCCCATTATCCAGGAGGGTCCTGAAAACTCTTAGTTAAATGATAGTTTCAAATTTAAATTATCTCTTCTAAAGGTATGACTTCCACTAAGTCTTGTTATCTAAGAAAGTTTTAAAACTACATCCCATTATACAGGAGGGTCCTAAAAATCAAAAATCAAGTCTTATCCTAAGAGGGATAACTTTACAGCTAAATTATACTACCTACAGCAGAACTTACGCTAAATCTTGTTATCTGATGAAATCTTAAAGCTGGGTCCCATTATTCAAGAGGGTCCTGGCAACTCCTAATAGAATCTATCTCAAGAATGAAAACTTTGAAACCAACTTATATTTCTTTGGGGTAAATTTATGCTACAATTCGCTACTCATGATTGTTTTGAATTTTAAACTAGGTCCGATTTTCCAGGAGAGAACCTGTCTGGTGCTTGCTTTTCTTTACGGAGGGTTTCTTCGAAACAAATAAAATTTTCTGCCCCTATTTCAAATCAAAGAAAAATCTTGTCAGTTTAAAAATATGGTGGTTGGTTTGTGGCCTTGACTTTGAGGGCGATTGGTCCTTCACCTCCTATGGTAACTTCGGTTTCAACTCGAAAGACCTTACCTGTTTATTGACTGACGGTTTTTCTCTATCCCTTTTATCACGGAGAATAATGTTGATACCCAATTTTTTCTCTGTGTATTTTATAGCCAAATGCCTTTAAAATAGCAAGTGTATGGATATATCAGCATGCCCACGAGTTTTGTTATTTTCTCCAAAATTTTAAGAGTTTTAAAATTAATTTATTATCTATTTTAACAATGCAAAATCCAATAATTATCCCCAAAATTATCATTTTGGTGAATAATTTATTTCCATCCTAATATTTACATCAAAATATATTTAAGGTGATTTTTGCATTTTTTTTACAAATTTATTTGATATTTAAAGTTAAATGGCATAAAAATGCAATTATTGCCTATTTTACGATTAGCACCATTTTACAATTATAAAATTATTCCCAGTATTTTTAGATTAAGGTTTATATATTATTAACTAGTTAAGTACTTTTAATTTGTTTTTAAAACCATTTTTAATTATTTTATAAAAATTAAAATGGGAAAAATTGGCTATTTAACACATACCCCAATTTAACCCCCAATTCCACCGAATTAAATGACCCAATTTTTAATTTTAAACCCGACCCCTTAACCCATTTTCGGACCCGTCCCGATTTTCTTTTAATCCTAGACGTTGAACATTTTTATCAACGGTCTAGATTTGCCCTTTCCTTTTTTAATCCCCTAACCCCTCTAGCCCTAACTCGTTTGCACAAATACGCCACCTCTAAACTCCTTTCGTCTCCCAAAACCTCTCTAGCCCTCTTAAACCATAACCCTACTCCGTCGATCTCCGTCTCATTTCCACCAGAGTCCATGGCAATCCTGGCCATGGATGGCCTATGCTCCCTCTCCCTCACCATCAGCTTGAGTTACTCGAAGCTTGGAGTCCTGACTTCGATGGTTTCCATTATATCCGTCTCAAATCTGCAAGATCTATGGCCTCTACAGCCATTTTCCGGCGTGTTCAAGGCAATATGAGTCTCTTCGACTGAGGATCCGACTTTCCTCAAGACCTTCTCATTCTAGGGTCTTCTCTGCCATTTTTAAGAATTCTAAGGTTCTATAGTCGTTCATTTCTTTTAGATCTGTGACATTCTTGGTCTTTACTTGATGTTTCAACGGTTTTCCCCAAATTTCCTTTTTCAAAACCATTCGAATTCGATTTTTAGGGTTTCTTGAAAAAGTTTTCTGTAAATGTTTTCTGACTTTTGGTTCTCTCTTTATGTGTGTTTATGCTCCTATGTTTATTTTTGTTATGCTCAAGTTTTTTCTCTTACTTCTTTTCTTATTATACAAGACTTTCTTTTCTGTTCTTTGCTAACATGTTAACTTGTTTTGTTGTTCCTCACTCTTTGTTCTATGTGTTTAATTCTGTGCTCTTTGATTTTGTTTCACCATACTGAGTTTGTTGATATTCCTGCGAAGCATGTTCTTGCCTATTTTTGTTTTAAAAGCGTAGCTTCTCTTTCTTCTACATTTGTGTATGTATGTGTGCCTCTCTCAATGACCTTGATAGATCACCTCCGATTCTATTTGAAGCCCTAAAGACTTGGGTATCTTCTTTGATAATTGATATTAGGGTTCTACTTTGTGGACCCTAGGTTTGAAGATTCATTATGAGCCTGCAATCAAACTTGAATCCTTCTGTTTGTGAATCTAGAATTTTCAAGGTTAAACTCTTTTCTAGGACTTTTTTGTTTGATTTAGGTGTTTTAGATATAATAAAAACTACCCTTTCACAGGGTTTCACCAACCAAGAATTGATTTTGAAATCCCTTTAATCATGCTAGTGATTCATCACTGATCTCTTTCGATTGAACCCCTTGTTACCCTACTGGCTGTTTATTTTGATCCCTTTGTGATGTTTTCCTTAAATACTTGGTCTTGTATATCTTTTCTGTGATTCTGTACCGACATTTTAATCATTCTTTCCTTATTTACCTGATGTTCTTTGTGATTGCAATTGGATCCGGGATCCTTTTGACTGATTTTCAATCTGATACCTTATTTTTACTTTATAAAGAACACTACTATTCCATCTTTCCTTAATTACCAACTATGTACTTGACCCTATTTGTGCACTACATGGTTTCCTTGCCTTAATAAAACCCTATTAAACTGATTTTCCCTCCTTATTCCATCTCAATTAGTCGTTTGACCTAGACCCCTAATTAAAGAAATCTAGCTATCTTAATTGATACTAATTGATTGGGTTCTATGTTTGTTCACTTTTTGCCCACCTTACTCGTTTTCAAAACTATATAAGGACATTGTCTTCCCTCTTGATATCATCAATCAATTCTCAGAAATTAGAAACACACGAAAATACACCAACTCACACACTGAACTCACTTTTTTCTTGCAATACTGTTTTCTAATTCTTCTTTGCTTGAGATCTTTTGGAATCGCTATTTTCAATTTGGTTCTTTCAAGGGTATTTTTCTTACTTATTTTGTGAAACTGGTATGTCCTTTATTTAAATATTCTACCTCATCCCCTATGTGTTTACTTTATAGTTTCAAATTTCTTGTTTACTTTACTGTTTATATGCTGTAATTTGTGCTCTGTATCTTCTTTCTTTGCTTTTGTTTCTGTTAAGAATCATCTACCTATATTCCCTTCTATGTTCTGAGTTAACCTTTTGGCCTAACAGTATCCTCATTACTGCCCAGGCCTTGGCTTGATCCACAATGGATCCTAACTCTCAATGCTTGACTAGCAGGCTGGTCAGAGGTGTGCCTGCATCCCAATTGCTGGCATGACCACTAGCTTGCCCTGTCTCTCCCTGATTCCCTTTCCCTTGTGCACGTACACTTATTCCTAGAATCTTAAGTTCTGCCCCTCTCTTTTGAGCCTTGCCTTGTGACCTTGAGATCCCTCTAAACTTGGACATCTGAGAGCTGGCATTTCCACAGTGCACTATGTTCTTAATTCTGAAATGTGTTTGGGGGTGTAAGCACTCCCTTGAGTCCATTTGAGGCTCTTGGGAACTCTGACACACCCCAGATATGAGAAAGTCGTTTGGAAATCTGATCCTGGAAGTTGGTTGGTCTCATATTATTGGACTTTGAGTCTGAATTAGGCTGATTAGATGTAGTTGAAATGTTCTGATTTAATTTTTACTTAGACATTCTTTCAAATAACTAGGAAATCACATAGTCCCTAATCTCATCATGTTTATTAACCATTATACATATCTACTTGAGGTCTTTATGTGAAATTGTCTCGTATGCTTACTTGCTTTAAAGTCACAATTATAGCATGGCCGGGAACCACACTAGTGGATCTTGAGGGGTGCCTAACACCTTCCCCCCACCCCCCGAGATAATTTTTAGCCCTTAACCAAACTCTGGTTTTCCAACTCAAACCCTTCTTAGTGTCCTAATGCACTTAATCATTAGGTGGCGACTCTTCAACTCCAAACCCAATTCCCAAAAGGAAATGACTTGTCTGTCCAAATATCGTAAACCTGATTTTGCCTTTTAAAGGAGGAAAAATGGGGCCTCAACAGCATGGCGACTCTGCTGGAGACTTCTTTAGGCTTTTACCATTTCATGTTATTTGTGACTTTATTGCTTCTTTATTGCTTTTATTTAATGTCTTTATCTCTCTTCTACTTCGAAACTGACTTGGCTCTTTGTTTTCTTTCCTTTAATGCTTTTACCGTTTTCCTTCAATACTGTTGTAATTACCGCAATTATTGTATGAACGTGCAAATACGTGACAACTTATTTCATTCTTGTAATTGCATCTTCAACATCATATTCTACTCATGCCAAACAAATACCATAGCAACGCTTATAATGAGTGGTTGCTCCCTTCTGATATTATCACCCCCTAAATTTGGCAAAGGCATATTTGCAGTAAAACCAGTCAATCAGCGGTGTAGTCAACGGTTTCGTGCCGTTACCTCTTGAGTTGTCCACTCAACGGTACCGGTCTAATACCCCATAGAAACCTTACTCTGTTTAAACTGTGCATGCATCATTGTCAAACCTAGCTGAGTCAGTTATGTTGTTCGCATAACGACTCTTTAAGATAGCCTTGTCCAAAGTCCACCGGGTTTCCTTGAAACCCAAACGGACACCACCACGTTCTATGCATTTATTTGGAGAATTCAATGCTTATATGCTAATTATTGGCTTAAATAATCGAGTCCGATGGGGTAAGGGTCTAACACTTTGTTTTACAGAAAATGGGGCACGAAGTCCCCAGATTCGGCATGGTAACCAACATTCACCCAAGGCTACTAAGTTGGTGGGAAGACCTTCACTCCAATGATCAGACTCCCATCCGTAGATATTTGGGAAATTTGCCTTATCTTTTGGAAATCCAACCCGACAACAAAAATAATAGAGGCTAAAACTTTATTCTGGGATAGTGACAGATCTATGTTTCATTTCGGGGACCATGAAATGACACCTTTGCTCGAAGAAATAGAAGGGTTAGCTGGTATTCCTTGGGAGGCTCCGGGTTTGCTTATGCCAGAAAATTGCAAGGGTAGGGGTTTCCTCAAGATGATGGGACTAAAGAGAAAGCCAGACTTGACCTGTTTGAAGGACTCTTACATTCCTTTCGACTATCCGTACGAGAGGTACGGCCATAGCAAGTCCTACCGCAATTTAACCAGATGAATTTACCCTCACCTCATTGGGGCATATCCATAGAAGATTCTTCATTTTTATGTTCTGATTTTTGGGGATGAGAGTGTTTCCTATGAAGAAGGCTAGGATCTATACCAGAATAGCCAGGGTCACCAAGACTCTAATGGAAGGGATCGGTGGGCAGCCTTTTAGTATAGTACCTATGATTGTTGCTGAGATATACCGAGCCCTGGAAAACTGTCAACAAGGGGCCAATCACTTTGAGGGTTGTAACTTACTACTCCAACTTTGGCTCATAGAGCACCTCCAAAAGGGTGAATATTAGCAAGAGATTTTGCGCAGAGACTAGAATGATCATATTGCCTTCCATCAACCAGGGCGAACGAACTATATGCCTAACATGTTTGCTCAACCAGAAGATGTTAAAGGGTGGGTAGAGTTGTTTGAAAATCTGAAGGAAGACAAAGTGTAGTGGATGTTCGAATAGTTCCCTACTGAAGAGTTCATCGCCCAATCTCAGGACGCACCATTTCTTATACTCATTGGTTTGAGAGGAACTTATCCCTATGTCCCTCTCCCAGTCATGAAACAGGCAGGAAGAAAGCAGTCATACCAAAGGTCGACAAGATGAGTCAATTCAGGGCCGACTTCCAAAATGATGATAGCCCATACAAGTGTCAAGCTCAACACACGTGGCACTGCAAAATCATCCTGGGAAGGGATTCCATAGAACCAGACAGATACCATGCAGGTTATACCACATACTATCCAAGTTGGTTGGAAGATGATTATAGTGGGTTGGGACAACCCGAGTCCGTTTGGGGTCATAGGGTCATCAACAAAAAGGCTGAAGTACAGGTTAAGTACAACCAATTGCGCAAGAGGATTTCAGAGTGCGAAAACAAACATCGGGAAATTCAAGAAGCACATTAGAAGTTGATTTAAGAATATAAAGATATGATTGTCAGCGCCAATAAGTGACTGGGGTATTTGGCGCAGGGTTTAGTAGAGTTGGAAAGGAAGTTCATCCGGAGGATCAAAAACTACCAGAACGCTGAGGGAAATGAAGGAGGATACTTGGCTAGAGCTTATTTGCTGCTGGGACTGCGTGAGCTGGTAAAGCTGTTCGGTATAGCTAAAGATGCCGAGTCTGGGGAAGGTCCTTTTGGGACTAAGTAGCTAGGAGTCTTTTCTTTGGCTTTAAAATGTAATAAGGCCAATGGTCATTATTGACATTTTTACTTTCTACAATTTTAGTGTCGTTTTGTGATTCGTCTTATTTTTATCAATAAAATGAGGAATTTAGCATTGCAAGTTCTCCAAATCAACTTGTTGCTAGGCCTACCTCGAGCACAATGAGGCACCAAAATTAGGACACGATTTATATTCTTGCACTATGTGTTTAAATATTGCAACATTTTCTCATAATCCACACTAACTTGTTACCTTTTTGTTTTTAATTTTTTATTCCTCTTCCCCAAAGGTTAGTTCGTGCACTCTAGTATCATCATCCTACTCCCCAAGATCTAAGGGCCCTCCACCTCTTCGTCCTCCGAGTCCTATCAAAAACAAGAACAAGGCAAAAATGGAAGACTTGAGCGACATCAGAAAGGAGAACTTGGGTGAATGGGCAGAAGTTACTCAGGGTATTCAGGTTTCCAAGGAAAATGCCGCCCAACTTGAGCATAAGTTGTTGAAATTTCAGGAAGAACTGGACCAAGTTCGAAACTTGGCAAACTTATCATTTTCCCTCACTACCTCGAAAGTCAACTTTCCCAATACCAAAAATCCTACACCTTTGCAAAACATCTCGAAACCACAAAACCAACCCGTTCCCCATCACAACTGCAACACTTGCCGCACTTCGAACAACACCCCATTACTCATTCTTGAACCATTAAACTCCACAAATGATCATCCCGACAACACCCCCATCTATGTGGAAACCATACCACACTATACTCAACCTATTTCAAGCACACCAGAGTCCGATGACAAAGACTCTCTTATCAGGAACCTGGCCGTAGAACTCAAGACGTTGACTAGCCGAGTTCAGGGTGTTGAAGGGAACAAAGGTATCGAGAGACTGAATTACGATGACCTTTGTATTCAGCCATATGTCGAACTACTCGAGGGGTACAAACCTCCCAAGTTCGAGATGTTTGATGGCATAGAGGATCCCAGAGTCCATTTGAGGACGTACTGCGATAAGCTTGTCAGAGTCGGAAGAGATGAAAAGATTCGCATGAAGCTCTTTATGAGAAGTCTGAAAGGGGATGCTCTATCTTGGTACATTAGCCAAGTCCCAAATAAGTGGTCGAACTGGGTAAGTATGGCGTCCGATTTCATGGACAGAGCAGATTCAACACGGAGAATGCACTATATGTGTTCTTTATCCAGAACTTAAAGAAGAACCCCACAGAGACATTTCGCGAGTATGTTACTCGTTGGAAATCAGAAGCTGCTAAGGTCCCGGGTTTAGAAGAAGAACAAATGAACAGGTTTTTTCGTCCGGGCTCAAGACCCACAGTATTATGATAGGTTGATGTTGATTGAAGGCTACAAATTTTCCGACATCATCAAGCTAGGGGAGAGGATCGAGGAAGGCATTAAAAGTTGTATGGTCACTAACTTTGAAGCATTACAGGTCACCAACAAGGTTCTATTGTCTAGCGGTGCATCCAAGAAAAAGGATGTGAGAGCCATGATGGTTGCACAGAGAACGAAATCCCCAATAAAATACCAAACCTACCCAATATCTCCTCTCACATATCAACCTTTCCCAAATTACCAAGCATCCTCACCCTCTTACCAAGTTGCACCCCCACATATCAACCTACCTCACCAAGACACCCTTAACCCGCACCTATCTACCAAGCCTACAAGACTCAACCCTCTTACCATCAATCACCTCCCACTCACCAAAACTTTCCTAGACCTTACCCTAACTTTGACCGTAGACCTCCCAAATAATATACCGCCATCGCCAAAACAATCAACTAGTTGTATGAAAGGCTCAAAGCTGCTGGTAACGTCACCCCTATCCCTGCCATAACTCAAGAAAATCCTTCCCAATGGGTCAACCCGGAAAAAACTTGTGCATACCATTCCGGCATGAACGGGCATACCATTGATGAGTGCCGCTCCCTGAAGGATAAGATTCAGGATTTGATTGAAAATAAGATCATCGTAGCAAAGGAGCCTGCTCCTAATGTTCACAACAACCCTCTGCTGGACCACAAGGGTGGAGGCGTTCACATGATCGAGATAGAAGATGATTGGGATCCCAAAGGATTGATGGGATTGATTGCCGAAGGTGACGAGCTGAAAAAACCAACAGTTACACTTAATCCTATTGTTGTACAGATCCAGTCTTCATGGGATGCTAAAGTGAACATGTCTATACCGCTTGAGTTTGAAGCACCTCCTTCTGCAAAGGCGCCCGGACCAATTGAGGTTAAGTTTGGATCCCTAAAAGCACCTGTACCATTTGAAGTTGCTATGTTACCTCCCAAAACAAGGGTACCCATTCTTGTGGCTGTGTCAACCATATCACCATTCCATACGAAGGCCATTCCTTGGGATTACAGTCCCGAGGTGAGAAGGAAAGGGAAAACCAAATTAGGAAAAGCAATTACAGCACAGGGTATCACTAGAACCAGCAAGGTATATACTCCAGAACATCTAGCTGAGTCTAGTAAGCAAGCTTCTAGACGACAGGCCGTCACTGAAATTGGGCCTGATGACCTCTGGAGGAAGATACAAGCAAAGGAGTACTCAATCATCGATCAGTTGAACAAGACGCCAGCCCAGATCTCCATCTTGGCCCTGCTACAAAGCTCTGGCTCACATAAAAATGCCTTATTGAAAGTGTTGAGCGAGGCATATGTGCCCAGCAACATAACTAGAGGAGAAATGGCAAACATGGTAGGGCAGGTAATGTAGAGTCACAAAATCACTTTCTATGAAGATGATCTACCACCGGAAGGGCTAAGCCATAACAAAGTGTTGCACATCACTGTGCAATGTGAAGATTATTTCATAACCAGGATTCTGATTGACGGAGGGTCCAACCTCAATATTTTTCCATTGGTGACTCTCAAAACATTGGGAAAGATCCTACATGAGATCAAGGATGGGGCCATCAATGTTAAAGCTTTTGATGGTTCCCAAAGATCCACTATTGGGGAAATAAGTTTGTGTCCACAAATGGGACCGACTTGGTTCGACGTGGATTTTCAGGTGAAAGACATCCCAGCATCTTACAACTTGCTATTGGGGCGACTTTGGATTCACGCCGATGGAGCTGTAGTATCAACGCTGCACCAGGTAGTGAAGTTCGAGTGGAATCACCAAGAGGTGATTATTCATGGTGAAAGTAGTAATCCCATATACAGTTGTCAGACCATCCCAGCAATCAGGAAAGAAGGAAGATAGGCGGGGAAACCTACCATCACCTTGAGCGAGTCAACGCCGTGGACAAGGATAAATGGTGGGATAACAAGATTGAAAGTTGTGACGACCCGGCCCGCCGCCTCATGTGTTATTGCTCTGTTTCCCCCATTTCATGCTTCTTCATGTTTCGTTATCGGTAGGTGGTGTGTTAGAATTGATTTGGATTGGTTTTTGATAAGAAATGAGACACTTAGTCTCTTTAAGGAAAGCTTAAGTTGGAAAAGTCAATCGAAAGTTGACTATTGAGGTAGAAGGCTCGGATGTGATTTACGGTGATTCGGTTAGCTTTGGGGGATGATCTGGGACTTAGGAGCGTGATCGGAATTGATTTTGGAGGTCCAGTGTAGAATTAGGCTTGAATTGGCGAAGTTAGAATTTTGGCGAATTCTGGTTGATAGGTGAGATTTTTTTCCGAGGGTCGGAATGGGATTCTGAGAGTTGCTGTAGTTTCGTTGGGTGATTTTTGTTATGTGTGCAAATTTTCAGGTCATTCGGACATTGTTTGGTTGAGTTTTTGATCGAATGCGTGTTTCGGTAATTTTTGAAAGAACTTAGGCTTGAATCCGATGTGAATTGATGATTTTAATTTTGTTTAATGTGTTTTGATGATTGGAACAAGTTCGCATGATGTTTTAGGATGTATTGGTATTTTTGGTTGAGGTCCCCGGGGCCTCGGGGTGATGTCGGATGGCTAACGGGATGAAATTCAAGTTGAGAAAGGGGTAGATGTTTGCTGGTATCTGGTATGCTCGCTACTGCGGAAATGGACCGTAGAAGCGGTTTCGCAGAAGCAAGGGAATGGTTGCATAAGCGGTTCAACGTTGAGATAGGAAGTTCCGCAGAAGCGGAAGTCGTTTCGCTTAAGCGAGTCCGCAAAAGCGGACCTAAGGTCGCAGAAGCGGTGGGCCTGGTGGTGAGGTTCCGCAGAAGAGGAAATTCGAGTCGCAGAAGCGACCCCTGGTGATTTAATAAATTTCGCTTAAGCAGAAAATGACCACAGAAGCGGTATCGCGGAAACAGGTCTGGGGACCGCAGAAGCGGAAACCCCTGGAGTCAGAAGGGTTTACATTCATTTTTGTTCGTGAAGCTTATGTTATTTCTACCATTTTTGAGCGAGCTTTGAGAGCTTTGAAGCGATTTTGAAGAGGGATTTAAGGGAGAATTGTCACGCCCCAAATTCGAGGGACATGACCGGCGCTCGACCGGGTATCCCCATTCAAGCGGACCTGGGTTCCTTTCCTATCCCACGTGTTACCCCTACATTTCCATTAATTAATAACCAACTGAAATAGCCATTCATAATTGAAAACACCTTTGATTACAAAACATACACAACATAAATTGTTCTCAGCGTGGTTTACATCTTACACCGCCCAATATACAAAATACATATTTACATAAGTTCGCAACCCACATTTACTGTCTACGGAGCCTCTAAGGATACAAAAGGGTGATACAATACTTGCCGGTAACAAGGCTCTGGCTATACCTTACACCAAAAACCAAAACAAGACTCCGAAATAAAAAGCGGCATGATCCACGCAAGGCCCCGAGAGGAAATGGGCTCACCAATACATTTGATGGAAAATGAAGGGGAGCTATGATAGGTGGACTGGAGTACCTGCTATGGATCCACCTACAATCATGACACGAATGTAGCTCCCCCGGCAAAAGGGACGTCAGTACATTTGATTTGTACTGGTATGTATGAAAAAACCTTGCCCTAAGTAAACTCAAACCATACACAAGTTGCAAGCAATAACAGAATCAATAATCGAATACACAGTTAAGGAACAATCAAGCCAAACAAGTCTACAATCTCTCATTTTTACCTTCAACATTTCCAAATCAATGATTTCACAATTTGATACACTAGTAGAGAACAGTAATACAAGCAGCAACCAAACACACATGAAAAGAACAATCAAGCCAAACAAGTTTACAAACTCTCCTGTTTCCCCTTCCACATTTTCACATCAATGATTTCACAAGTTGCTCATATTTTGTTTCAATAGTGATTTCGATCACTTTTCACCCTTATTACCTCGGCCACCCTTATCACCACAACCCAAAACTTATTTCTCCGTGTTGCGGCACACAACCCGATCCCACCGTACAGTTTCAATTCACAAACAACACAACAATAATAAATAATTCACAAAGATCAACAACAATACTTCTCAAGAAATAACAACAACAATATTACAAGTGTTTCCATAACCATCAATACTGTTTTCCATCATTTTCAACAATTCATAGGCAATTTAAGTCACCACAATAATTATCCACAATAAGCCAAGCATGTTATTTCCACGGTTGTTCCAATTGCATTATTTATGGTTTCTTTCCATCATTTGTTTCTCAACTCTTACCACATAACACTTTGACAATCACGCATTTAGTTTATTGCTAATTAATTGAACCATTAAATCGAAAGACATAACCACAAACACTCAAATCAAACAAATCACAAGAATTTCACAAACAGTCCACATAGATATCACATACCAAATAGTCGTACATCAAACAAGGTGACTCTACAAAGGTCAAAGTTAGCCATACATACCTTTCTTAAGCTTTCCTTTAATTACTACAATATTCCAGAAACTCTAGCAACTTCAATCTATTTTGAGACATAACAAAATTAACACAAATTAGGAAGGTATTCATGGTTTCAGCTCATTTGAGCTTTTTTATCAAACACTAGTTGAGCATCTTAATTATTAACTCTCTTTTACAAGGTTCCTTCATTCTCCAACCAAATCTTTACTTAGTTATGTTCAATAATTTCCCCATAAACCTAAGTTGTGCATGCATGAATACAAAATACTAATACACCCAAGAATCACACCTCAATAACCCATCTTATACCCCAAACTCGAAATTAAAGTCTATGGTATAGAAGCTTACCTCTTAGATGAAGAACTTGCAGTTGGGTTCTTTGATTCTTAAAGGTTGATGCAAGGTTTGGATGTTTATGAAGTTAGCCCTCTCCTTTCTCTCTCTATATGCTCTTACCTCTTTCTAAAATCAGTAAGAAATGACCCTAAAATGAACCCCAAAGCCTATATATTGAAATGGGGTCGGGTTATAAAAATTAGAAAATTAACCCTCTGATGTCAACTCTGCCATAGCAGAATGGACCGCAGAATAAACAATATTTTATTGATGTTTTGAGTTGAGGACTATCATGTTACTATTGCCCAAGTGGCTTATGTGCATTTCTATACTGAGCATGGATCGGGCTGCACACCGCGGCAGTGTTATAGTGATTTCTAAATATATGGATGGCTCGGGCTGTACGCCGCAGCGATGATATATTGATATTGAGGCCCAGAGCCTGTTTGACACCACTATATGGCTGATATTGTGCTTGGGCTGCAGGAGCCCCTTCGGAGTCTGTACACACCCCCATTGAGCGCCGTCGACGATAAATAAATGGAGCGGGCCGCATGCCGCAGCGGGTACTGGAATGTATCGTTATTTGCATTGCATTTCATTCATGCATTTGTTCACTATTCGTTGTTTGTGTTATTTTTTGAGATGTCTGTTTTCTGTTATGGTTTTGTCTGAGCACTCTTAAAGAGAATAAATCTTAGGCAGTGGTAACGATGACACTGTATGATGCATTGGTCAGGTAATAGTGGCTGATCGGGAATAAGAATATTGCCCGAGGGGCGGGTCTCTGTGCATAGTGTCACTAATTGTTGAAAATTATTTTTGCAACTGTTGAAAGGATCATCTTCAAAAGAGGTTTAAAACTGAGCCAAGATACTTTGAAAGGATTCACAGTTTCACTGATTTTTCTGAATGTATGGGCTATTCACTGCTTCTATACAGCATGATGATCTGTTATACGTGATTTCTTACCGCTCAGTTATTATTTACTTTTATTACTCACTGAGTTGGAGTACTCACTTTACTCCCTGCACCTCGCGTGCAGTTGCAGGTATTGTTCACCCGGTAGCGGGTTATTAGCTGATTGAAGGTACTACTATTGCAGCTGAGCAAGGTGACCGCCAGCGTTCGTGGCACCGGACGTTATCTTTTAAATTCCAGAATTTATTATTGTATATTATTAGCCGTGTAGTTGTGTTCAGGCTTCTTTAGATGCTCGTGACTCGTGACACCCCGATTTCGGGCTGAGCTGGGATAGTTCCCTGTTATATAATTTTCTTCTTCATTTACGATAATGTTATCCATTGTTTTCGACTCATTCTTGCTAAGAAATTGTTAAAAGAGTATTGTTAATCTGTTGGTTGACCTTGTCTTCAAGAGAGGCGCCATCACGACCGGGTTCGGGATTTGGGTCGTGACAAGTTGGTATTAGAGCCTAGGTTACTAGGTCTCACGAGTCATGAGTAGGTTTAGTAGAGTCTCGCGGATCGGTACGGAGACGTCTATATTTATCATCGATAGGCTGCAGAACCTTTAGGAAAACTTTACATTCTTGAATTCTTATCATGCGTCCTTGATTCAGCTTGAAAAGAAAACTCTTGAAATTCCTTCCACGCGATTGTATGCGAACGTGAGCGCTCAGTACCAGATGTGCCTTGATGGCTTGTGATTCCTCGATCGAGGGGCTAGATGTGATTTCTATGAGTTGATGCTGGGCCAGTTTGGAGGACTTGAGGCCAAAACTTTGCCTATGGCTTGAGCACTAGGGTGCTGACTTGGTGAGCGAGTGTTTTGCACTTATATGTTCGGTATTTTCCCTATTAGCTGGAATGGTGGTTTGGTATTCATGCGATGAGTATGTTAGTACTATGAGATGTATCTATATGACTTGGTGGTGACGAAGAAGTCTGCTGGATAATAGATGACTGTTAAGTGATTCATTTTCTATTGTGATTTGATGTGCAGCCCGAATTATGGGCGCGTGAAGAACATTTTCGTGTCTCCTAGTTGGTAAGTAAAGTGCAACACGTGAAGCAGTATGAGTTCAGACTCAGGAAGACTAAAATGACTGCGTAGCGTATATGATGGTGGAAGGTATGCTGAAATACTAAATTGAGGCGAAGCAGGTGGGTTATCTCCTCCGGAGTATTCTTGAGTGGTGTGATCCTTATGCGTATGTTAGAAGATCTCATGTGTAAGTGAAGGGTATATGTTGAAATCTGAGAATTCGGGTCACGTAAGAGAGCAGACTCAGTTGATGTGGGGATGAATGCGAGGTTTGCAGAGGATTTCAGTACTAGATGATATGTGTTTTCATAAACTATTAAATGATTTGAGATTAATCTCACCATGATATTGTGGCATTATTAGAGAAAAAGTATTATGAGTTTTTAAGTGTGTCTTGATATATGGCTTCGAGCCAAATTGGGGAGGTTGCTATTGATTAGCTGACTGCACGGTTATGTGCTATGTTGGTTCCCTATCGAGGTATACTGGCGGATCAGTCTTGGTTGCAGAAATAGAGCCGAGGATGGCACGAGTAAAGCAAAATTTTGACAAAGGTTATATGGTGCTTCGTAGATGTGTGAAAATAATAGGGTGTCTTGAGCTGTTATTGATAAAGAATGCTTGGTGCTTAGAGCAGAAAGTTGCTTGGTTGTATTGGAATGACATCATATTCTGCGGTGTCAGAGTGCTAATAAGGCACGAGTGATTCTGTTCGTTAAGTCAGGTAAATTACAGTTTGAATAAGAGTGAATGACTCTCGAGAATGGTTTTGTTGTGTTCAAGATTCTACATGAAATGATCAGGTGTCTCAAGGGTGTGTATGTGGTCAGAGACTGTGTCTTTATCAGAAAGGTCAAGACTTGTGGTATTATATGTTAATTATGGAATTCTATGTATCAGTATCTGGAAAGTAATGGTAACGAATTCAGATTCGTGGGAAGTTCTTCAAGTAGAGTATTTTGGAATTCAGTATTTCTGGGAACATTTGAAAGAGTATTTTGCGGCTTACGGGTCTTAGATAGCGTGGTCTTATGTTCGAATCTCATGTGGTAAGCCTGGATTAAGGCATTGTGATGCTACAGCGAGGGAGAGATATCAAGTTGATGATGAATCAGAGGGGAAGTTTGATAAATGGAATAGGTTGATAGTAGATTGAGTCGGTATGGTAAGGGCATGATTAATTCTTCGTATGTGTTTGAGGTAATGAGCTTTACAGGCATTTTGCAGCAATGCTCTTGAGTTTTGGCAGCTTGCTTAGCTTGGTTTGAGTAGAAGGATTCAGTCCTGGCAGTTTAGCTTGTGCACATGGAATTGGGGGAGAGAGTCCTTGTTGGGTTTTTACCGTGGTTTGGAGATGAATATATTTTCTATAGGTATAAAAAGCATGAAATGTGTAATGATTCCTCTTCTAGATGGGATTGACGGAAGGTCTTGGCTAGATGAGTTATATATTTGTTCTGAAAAGAAGTTCATAAAATTCTCAGGCAACAGGTAGCCTCAGGTAATCAAGGAAATGGTACTTCTGAATAGGAGTGATCTGACGAGAGTATATATTTTAGAAAAAGGGCAATGTGATTAAGTTGATGGCACTTCGGTAGTGTTGCGGCATTTTCTTGATCGATCGACTGTTGATATCTGAGTTTGTTTGGTGGCACAGGGGGAATTTCATAATAGCTTTCGTGGAATGATTGGGTACTCAAGGTGTAATATGTATTTATGCTGCAGAATTTGGGATCATGTATAGTAATTTGTGTGCTATGTGGAGCTGGAGACTGGGAGTTCTCAGGTACAGACTATGTGGTGGCTGTGGATCGTGTGTATCAACACCGTTTAGTGGCTATTGGGATTTGAAGACCCGAGTGGATCTTTCTTTGCTTTGTATATTAGATTGTGGATACAGTATTGGGGTGTAGACTGGTTGTCTCAGTGTTGGGTTATTCTAGACTACTGTGCTATGGGTTATGTCGGAAAATGCCACAGGTTGCGTGGCGAGGTGCATCAGATTATGTTCTAGTAGAGTGGTTTGTATTCAAAAGACCAGCGGACGACTAGGAAGAATTGATTTCCTTAATTGGGCCTTTGTGGCGGATGTCTGTGTAGAGGTTTCTACCATTGATTCAGTTCTGGTATTAAGGGACTTTTCGAATGCGTTCCTTTTGGCCGGGCATGTCGTCGGGCGAGATTATGGATTTCAGTATTGATTTGGTGTCGGGCACCGTATCGTACGACTCCGATATGAGTTATAGTAATGGAAGGAGCAACTTTAGGCTTCTTGGTAATGGGTTGTTGGTAAGCTGATTGGATACGTGTTTAGCTTGAGTTGGCTTGGTTGGCCCCGATTGTATTGATGAATGATAGGTTGATTCGATCGTTATTGAACCTGCTAGTGACTTGGAGAGATCTATGAGTTGCTTTTCTGTGCTGTGAGGCGTTATGATTTTCGGACTGTGGGCACATATATTGCGGTACTATCGAGATTCATTGTGTTTGAGTTTTGTAGCTTACAACGCTATATGTAGATATCATTATGCACTCAGTATGCTTATGACCGATACTCGGTATTTTGTTATAATGAGCAAATTTGGCTCGATGTGCATCTCCCTACGTGAGATATTCGTGTGGATTGGGTGGCACGCCGCCACGGGTATGTTATCTTGACCGGGTTGCGCGCCGCAACAGTGTGATGTTTAGAATAGTTTTCCAAATGCTATTTTGTATGCCTTGCTTCCTGGTTTCTAAGGAAAGTCTGTATTGGGTGTTGCTCGGCGAATAGCGCATCGGTTGTGTCCTTTCAGGATTGAATGGTGTATATTACTTGCTTCATCGTGGATGTAATGATTTGTTTAGGTTCCAAATATCAATCGTGCGTGGTTGTCAATTTCGAGTATAGCAACTTAAGGTGCTTCATGTGTAACAGTGTTTGGATAAGATCGCGCATTGTAGCGAGGCTACGTGGAGATTTGACCCTTCGGGGTAGATTCAGGTACTCTATTTCTATGATGTGAGACGGGGTCTCAGCTTTGTGTTGTAATGGTACTGTTGATCTTGGGGTAAAGCTCTTTCGTTTGGGTTATTTGTCAAGATTTGAGTATGTCCAGACTATTCCTTAATGGTGCGTGCATTATGCAAGTTATGGCTTAGGCCTGTATTGAGGTGTTGTATCACCGGGGTGGTGTGTTGAATTCGAGGTGATCATTAGAGTCATTAATGAATGCGAACATATGTGATTTCAGATAGTTAGAGGGTTTATATCGAGGTTTGGCCCGAAAATCTGTTGTGGTATTAGTTAACAAGGAAGTGGCTTCATGTATGGGTGACCTGAGGAATGGTTACGGTTTATCGCGTGTTTTATTTATTGTTGGCAGTATATGAATGTGATGGAATAAGACTTTAGCTAAGTAAGAGGTTTTCTATCGGTATTTGGTTGTTGTGGGTAGCTACTGTGAATAGAAGTTATCATTTCGAGTGCTTGGATTAAGTGGTATATCATGTGATTTCACGGAGGTTGCAAGTATAGGTTATTACAGATGGTTCGAATTCATTCTGAAATAGATGTGAGGTTCTGATCTTGTGTATGATTTTTGGAAAGCGCAATGGAGTCCTACGATTTATGGTTTAGATGGACCGTGAAATTTCAGCTATGTTGTGTTGTCGAACCTATAAGAGATAGGGTGACGTGGGATCACCCCAGGTATATGCTTGGTAAGGTCATTTAACTATCGGTTGGCTTCTAGGACAACTCTGGGTACGCTCGAGGATGAGCGTTTGTTTAAGTTGGGGAGGATGTGACGACCCGTCCCATCGTCTCATGTGTTATTGCTCCATTTCCCCTATTTCATGCTTCTTCATGTTTCGTTATCGGTAGGTGGTGTGTTAGAATTGATTTGGATTGGTTTTTGATATGAAATGAGACACTTAGTCTCTTTAAGGAAAAGCTTAAGTTGGAAAAGTCAATTGAAAGTTGACTATTGAGGTAGAGGGATCGGATATGATTTTCGGTGATTCGGTTAGCTTCGGGGAATGATTTGTGACTTAGGAGCGTGATCAGAATTGATTTTGGAGGTCCGGTGTAGAATTAGGCTTGAATTGGCAAATTTAGAATTTTGGCGAATTCCGGTTGATTGGTGAGATTTTGATCCGAGGGTCGGAATGGGATTCTGAGAGTTGTTGTAGTTTCGTTAGTGATTTTTATATGTGTGCAAATTTTCAGGTCATTCGGACATCGTTTGGTTTTGTTTTTGATCGAATGCGTGTTTCGGTAGTTTTTGAAAGAACTTAGGCTTGAATCCGATGTGAATTGATGATTTTAGTGTTGTTTAATGTGTTTTGATGATTGGAACAAGTTCGCATCATGTGTTAGGATGTATTGGTATTTTTGGTTGAGGTCCCGGGGGCCTCGGGGTGATTTCGGATGGCTAACGGGATGAAATTCTAGTTGAGAAAGGGGTAGATGTTTGCTGGTATCTGGTATGCTCGCTTCTGCGGAAATGGACCGGAGAAGCGATTCTACAGAAGCGGTGGAATGGTCGCATAAGTGGTTCAATGTTGAGATGGGAATTTCCGCAGAAGCGAAAGTTGTTTCGCTTAAGCGAGTCCGCAGAAGCGGACCTAAGGTCGCAGAAGCGGTGGGCCTGGTGGTGAGGTTCCGCCGAAGCGAAAATTCGAGTCGCAGAAGCGACCCCTGGTGATTTAATAAAATTCCGCTTAAGCGGAAAATGACCGCAGAAGCGGTGTCACGGAAGCGAGTGTGGGGAACGCAGAAGCGGAAACCCCTAGAGTCAGAAGGGTTTTATATTCATTTTTGTTCCGCTAATCTTATGTTATTTCCACCATTTTTTAGCTAGCTTTGAGAGCTTTGAGGCGATTTTGAAGAGGGATTTAAGGGAGAATGATTAGAGGTAAGTTCCTTGGCCTAAATACACGAGATTATGTTAGATTTGACATGGAAATTGGTTGAAATTCATTAAAAGGGGTAAAGCTAGGGCTTGAATTTTGATATTTCAAATTTGAGATTTGATGGGTCATTTGAGCTCGGATTTGGGAGTTCTTGGTATGTATGGACTCGTAGAGAGACGAGGAATCCGGTAATGTGAGTTTTGTAATTTCTCGAGAAGCGGGCCGGGGGCTCGGGTTTTGTTAGTTTCGGGATTTTTACTATATTTCGATTGTTTTCGATTGGGTATGTTTCCCTTGGCATATTGTAATTTATTCGCTCTAATTTTGGTTAGATTCGACGCGCATGGAGGCCAATTTGAGGAGCAAAGGCGTCGCGAGTGAGGAATTTCACCGGTTCGAGGTGAGTAATACTTGTAAATGATATCCTGAGGGTTTGAAACCCCGGATTTGCGCATCATAGTGCTGTATTGAGGTGACTTGCACGCCGGATATGAGCTTGGGGTGGAGCACCGTTGGGGGACTGTGACTTGGTCCGTCCTGGTTGATGATTTTTACCACGTATTTGACTGAAATTATTTGTTATCATCATAATTTGGGTTGATTGCCATGTTTGGGGCTTCGTGCCAACTATGTGAATCCTTTGGGGTTTGATATCACTGTTTTTGCATTACTTGCATATTATTTGATCTCGGTCCAAGTTTTTAATACTATTTTGCAAACTCAGCCATTTTTCTAAGATTTGAAAACTTAAACAATATTTTATTGACATTCTGAGCTAAGGACTATCATGTTAATATTGCCCAAGTGGCTTATGTGCATTTTTGGACTTAGTATGGATCGAGCTGCACGCCGCAACAATGTTATAGCGATTTCTAAATATATGGATGGCTCGGGGTGCGCGCCGCAGCGATGATATATTGACATTGAGGCCGAGAGCCTGTTTGGCGCCACGATATGGCTGATATTGCGCTTGGGTTGTAGGATCCCCTCCGGAGTCTGTACACACCCCCAGTGAGCGCCGTCGACGATAAATAAATGGAGTGGCCTGCACGTCGCAGCGGGTACTGGAATGTACCATTATTTGAATTGCATTGCATTCATGCATTTGTTCACTATTCGTTATTTGTGTTATTTATTGAGATGTCTGTTTGTTGTTCTGGTATTGTCTGATCACTTTTAAAGAGAATAAATAGACAGTGGTAACGATAACACTGTATGATGCGTTGGTCAGGTAACAGTGGCTGACCCGGAATAAGAATATTGCCCAAGGGGCGGGTATCTGTGCATAGTGTCACTAATTGTTGAAAATTATTTTCGCAACTGTTGAAACACAGATCTTCGAAAGAGGTTTAAAACTGAGCCAAGGTTTCATAGTTTCACTGGTTTTTCTCAATGTATGGCCTATTCACTGCTTCTATATAGCATGATGATCCGTTATACGTGATTTCTTACCGCTCAATTATTATTTACTTTTATTACTCATTGAGTTGGAGTACTCACTTTACTCCCTGCACCTCGCGTGCAGTTGCAGGTATTGTTCACCCGGTAGCGGGTTATTAGCTGATTGAAGGTACTACTATTGCAGCTGAGCAAGGTGATCACCAGCGTTCGCGGCATCGGACGTTGTCTTTAAAATTCCAGAATTTATTATTGTATATTATTAGTCGTGTAGTTGTGTTCAGGCTTCTTTAGATGCTCGTGACTTGTGGCACCCTGATCTCGGGCTGAGTTGGGATGGTTCCCTGTTATATAATTTTCTTCCGCATTTATGATAATGTCATCTATTGTTTTTAACTCATTCTTGCTAAGAAATTGTTAAAAGAAGTATTGTTAATCTGTTGGATGGCCTTGTCTTCATGAGAGGTGCCATCACGACCGGGTTCAGGATTTGGGTCGTGACAAAAGTATACTGAATTGGAGCGGATATGACCTGGCAAGGGACTCGGCAATAACCTCCAGGGAATCACCAAAACTATCAAGCTAAAGAAACATGGTACCACTTTTGGTTTGGGATATGAATACCCTTGGGAGGACTTCAACCACTGGCCTCCACTGTGGTGCAGTCCCTACTATCCACTAGAATACCTGATACCTCGCCTAGAGCAGAATTTCCAGCCAGCCGATGTCATATATGGGCCGGAAGAAGAAGAAGCGTTGTTGGCAATGAAGAATCTGTTCTTGGAAGATGACAATATGGACTATTATGTCATTTTCGAGGAGGAAGGGAAGGAAGGCCCTTCCACACAAGCTGTGAGCCGAGGAGCGTGCCTCAATAATTGGTCCATCAGTACCACCAAGGCCCAGAAAGCTTTGGGGTAGCAAGGCTGAACAAAGCACCATACATTATCTTTTACTTTTTTGCTAGTTGATTTTTGTCACACATCCTTTTTACCTACACCCCCGAAAGAGGGTATAATAAAAGGGAGTTTTTCCAATTAAAAGATAACCGAAAATAGGATTTATTTATTAAGAGATTCAGAATCGCCACTTGGGAGATTTATGGTGTCCCAAGTCACCCGTTCAAATCACGAATCGAGGAAAAAGATTGACTTTGTATTACAGTCCGTGAACCAGAAATCCGGGTAAGGAATTTTGTTAACCCGGGAGAAGGTGTTAGGCATTCTCGAGTTCCTTGGTTCTAGCACGGTCACTCAACTTTTATATTCGGCTTAATTATCTGATTTTAATACATTTTTGAATCCTATGTGCAAATTTTAACTTATAACCGCTTTTGTTCATTTTTAAAGAAGATTGAACGTCATTTAAAATATGTCTTTGGATTACGTAGCATGAAATACACCCCCAATCCAAAACACATTTTATCCAACGTTTTAGGATTTGGATTTGGGGTAATATGAAATGCACACCCGAGTTTAGGAAGGTAATGTTATTAAAATAATGCTATTCTAAAGCAACTACGCGTTTGCAACTTTGCGAGGGCCCTGAAATTTTTGCTAAATAGCACGCCTCGGATTCTAATGATTAAATCAAGATTGATTGAACGAGGGCGATGCATTTGCCATTTTTGTTTGGCATGATGCACCTCAATTTCCAATTTGAAAGGTGATTCAAACTAAATCTTGGAAGACCATAGGCTATTTGTATTATTTAATGTGGCTCACCTCTATTGATTAAAGGACCTTCCAATTAAATAAGGTCCAAAGAAACTGCAGTTATATCCGAATCAAAGCATGATTTTAAGCCATTAATCTATAGGCCCAAAATAGATGAGATGAATTCACCTTTCATTTTTCAGACTCTAGACATATCTTGAGGCCTAAATTGAGAGCTCTACATAAAAGAAAAAGCTTAGTGCACATTATTTCATATTGGTAGCCACCTTACTGTTGTCATATTCGAAACCACAACCCCTTATCCATACAATTTCTACCTTTGAAATACATGTTAACATTCAAGATACATATACAGATCATATTCAGAAATCATCACACCCATTAAAATTCCTAATTAAGCTAATGAAACCTTGGATAAAAATTGGTTACTATTTTTAGCTAAACCATACATATTACAATCATAAGAAAACTGGATGCAAACCTTGAGCTAAAGGATCTCTTAATCTGACTGTAATCTCAAGCTCCATTTAAAACCTATTAACCCTTTAAAAGCCTAAGCATGAATAAGCGAGTTTGGATGCACGAGACATAGAGATTTAGACCCAAACGTAAATAATTTGAACTAACAAACACACAGCTCTTAATCATGCTCAAAACCCAACGAATTAACAGTTAAGTTGATAAAAATAGATTCTTCAGTTAATACACCCCTAGCATTTTAAATAATACACAAATGGCATCTAAATACTATACTGAATCAAATACCTTCAATACAAATCCCATATCTAATCATGAGATACAAATGCAATGTTGATTTATTCTATTAATCAAATATATAAAAGAACTAAACCAGGAAGGTGAAAGGAAATGTAAGGCAACAAACTTAAACTCGGGAAAAATTAATTTAGCCAACAAAGTAAACTCTCTTTCTTCAATTCAATTGGAAACCATATCATCACAAACAAGCCTTATATATGCATCAATTCCATTAAAGGTTCAATGAAATACCTGGGAAATAAGAGGAAATAAGAAGAAAGGGAGGTTCAGTAGATGAACAAAGCAGCAGCAACAAGACAGCACCGGCAAGGCCATTTTCAAACCATAAAATGATATGCAGTAGCCCAGAAAAATTTCAATCGAACAAAAAATACCACAACTTCAAACTAAACTTCTACAAACCCAAATTCAGTCCATTTGTAACCCCGGATGAATCAAAAGAATGTTTCAAGACTTGTAAAACTTCATAAATCACAGAAAAAGGAAACAGAATTAGATATAACAGGGGAAACTTTAGTCGTCTGCCTTTTTACTGTATTTTTTCTTGTGTATTTTATCTCTCAAATCTCTGAGTGTATCCGTGTGTATTTTCAGTGTATCTCTCTGTATTATGTATTTTAGGTCTTTCTTAGCTCTCAATTTTTAGACTCTCCATCTCTTTCTCTCTCAATGTTTTGTGTTTCTGCCTATCAGTGTATGTATCAGTGTGTGTTTATCAGTATTTTTCAGGTTTTCTTTAGCTCTTCTCACTCTTAGTCAATTTCTGTTTATCACTCAAAAAGCTTTCAGAGTATTTTCCCTCTCCTTTAACTTCAGACCCTTCCTAGTTATATATTAGTCAGTCCCTTTGTTTCCAGCCTGTGTATCCCTTTACACTTGTATTATTTTAGCCTTTTTATTTTGCTCCATGTTTCTATTCTGGTTTCCAGCTCCTAAAAGGCATTCAATTAGTGCACCCACCATTATCACTTTATCTTTTCAATTTTTAATTGCCCATTAAACTAGTGTTGTTATCTAAATTCAGTAGTGCACCTTTTAAACCCAGCCATTATAAAAACTTCCTAAAATTAGGTAAGCACTTCCCTAATCGAAACAGTCTCTAGATTACCCCTTAATACCCCTATTAATTTTAGAAAATCACAATGGGTCAAGTTGACCCAAGTAGGTGAACAAATTCTTTGGGTCTTCATTGAAAACTGGGTTAGAAATGCATCCTCAAATCAAGTTAACCAATCGATCTACGATAAAACATAAGAGAAAACCAATTTGAATGGTTTTTAAACCAAAATCTAATTAAATTAATGTCTTTAAAGCTAGAATTAACTTAAAACATCAAGCCGAGACAAGACTAATTAACAATGAGATTAAAAAAATCAGAAATTCAAAAGTTATAAGTGACAATTAAGAAAGGTGAAAAAATAATATAACAAAATCAGAGAATATCGTTCTGAAACTAGAAGGCGAAACTGAAAAGCCAGAGAAACAAATACGAATGCAGAACTAATTCTAAAAAATAAAACCTAGGTTCAAAACTAAAATCAATCAACAATACTAAAACAAATACAAGATAAGGAATGAACGGATGGTAAAAACAAACACAGACAGAAAAAGAGAACGAATACTTACCACATTAAACTCTAAACCAAACGCTGGATATCTTGATTTCACGAAATAGATGATGACCACTTGTTCTTTGTCAAGAACAAATGAAAACCATCAATTTTGCGTGAATCAGCATTCTATATCATAAAAACGAAAGCCTGGAACATGCCATGGATTAACTTCGGGGTTTTAGGGATTTAAACTTTAGATCTAAATTTCGAGATGTTTGGGCAAGATTCGAGGGAAACTAACCTAGGATTGGAAAAGAGGGGGTTGTGGTGGTTTGGTGGTGTTGATTTGGGATTGGTAGGGGCCGGCGCCGCCGGGTTCAGGGAGATGGAAAAGGGTGGCAGCATCTCTAGGATTTTCAGAAGGGAAGGGGCTTGGGAGAGGGTGTGAGAGACGGGTTTGGGGGGTTCAAAAAGGGTTTGGGAATATTAAATGGGGATAATCAACGTGAGTTGTTGGATGATAAAAATCCAACGGCTGCGATCAAGTGGGCACAAAACGGGGTCGTTTAGGGTAGTAACGGTGTGGACCGGATTTGGGAACGGGTCGGGGGCTAAATTGGGGCGGGTTTGGACTGTTTTTTGGGCTGGACTAGGTCATATCGTTTTGGGATTTGGTGAATTTTATTTGAATTGGCCCAAATCCAATTTCCTCTTCTTATTTTCCTTTTCTTTTTTATTTCAAAAGTATTTTCAAAACTAAAAAATAAATCTTAATTAATCCCTAAACTAAATTACTCTACCCAATTAACTTAATTATTTCTAAATAATAATTATCGCAAAATAATTAAATACCAAGCTAAAGGAAAAATCTAAGAGTTTAACACGAAATACTAAAAATGCAAAATATACTATTTTTGTGAACCTTTTCATTCTTGTAAAATAACTGTGAGCACGTGATTTTTGCCATGCTTAAATTACTCCTATAAAACTCCTTAGAATTAGGATTTTTCTTTTATTATTTAAATTTTGGAATTAATTGCATGATTTTATGTCTTGTTTGCATTTGGTGTGCATTTTAATTGATATAATTCCAAAAAATACAAAATAATACGCATTTTAATATTACAAAAATAAAAATAAATAACAAATTGCATTTCTACATTAAATTTTTATAATTTTTCTTAAGTTTTCTTTAAATAAGAAATTAGTTAATTTAAGAATTTTAATTAGTATAATTTTAGAGTCAATTTGGGTCTTTATTCTAAATCTTACATTTAATAAAATCAGAAAATAAAATACAAAAATAAAAGAAGAATAAAACAAATAAAGAGAATTTGAAACAAGCAAGAAAAGGGGTCAGGCCACCTTTTGGACCATTACTTGATACACAGCTCAAGCCCAAACGGACCAAACACACTCCCAACCCAAACCCCTCCAGACCCGTTGCCCGGCCAAGCCCAAATATCCAATAACCAGTTTTAGCGTCAAGTAATCCAGGCCATCCGTCATCCCAAATCCAACTGTCCAGATTGGTTCAAGCATTTTAAATAAAAGTGTAATAAAACACTTCACAAATTAGAGAAAAACTTTCTCTCCCTCGTACCCCTCGTCTCCCACTGCCGCCCACCGTCAGGACACCGTGTCTCCGCCACCTTCCACCATCCGCCGCCGGCCGAAAATCGCCTCCGCCGGCGGCGAAGCTCCAAACGACTCCAAAATAACACCACAACATCCCCTCGTCTTCCTCTTTCCAAATCCCCAAACCTCATCCCTCAAAGCCTAGCCAATCTTCTCGAATCTTAGATTGAAATTTCGGTAAAAACCCTAAATCTTTCAAATCTCATCAAATTAACACCATGTGGTCTCTTCACTCTCCTTTTTACGAATCCGTAGCCCATGGGCCTCGAATCGTCCTTGAAGTTTTCCAATTTTTAGATTGAAGGCCGGCTTGGAAACTTGAGTTGGGGCTTATGTTGATGGCTTGACCGTTATAGGGTTTAGCCATGTGTTTTCTCATGGAAAACACACGGTTAAATACTAGTTTAGTCAAGCAATTTCAAGTCAAGTCGCCTCGGGCCAAATTTCTTTCTGGTAATTCCCTTATGTTTTAATTTTTCTTATTATTTTGTTTCGATTTTTGCTTAGTATTTACTTGATAATTTGCTTAGATTTTGCTTTCTTTTGTCGAGTTTAGTTTCCTTTCTCTAATTCAGTTTTGGTTCATATTTTTTATTTTTAATTTTTTGATTCCTGTTTCAGTATTGTTTTTGATGTGATACTGATTAGAATTATAGTTTTAATTTTTGTGATTATGTTTTTTAATAATTCCTTAGATTTTATTCATTATTTTTCTGTTAAAACAAGGCTTCATTGTGAGTTCTTAATTGTTCATTAAGTGCAGTAACAAAATTGATCTTAGAATTAGAATTAATCTCAGCTTTGTCCAGGTTTAATTAGATGAATTGATTCGATTTTAGGATTTGTTAGTCTTAGACAATTGTTTCAACTCCTTATCTAATTGACTATGGTTAAATATCTAACTAGGATAAGGAGGGGTCATGGTTAGTTTGACATAGGTAGTAATTTCAGAATTCAAGTAAGGGTAGTTAGGTATTCCATAAATAGAAAAAACAAAGGTAGAATACCCTAGATTCTTCTAGAAGGAGGTCTTAGTGTAAGTTCCAGCATTCTTAATGCAGTAACTTGAGAAACAAGTCAAGAAATTAGGACTAATGAGTAAATTCTGAAAATAAAAGGGGAGGAAATGAGTGCATAAGTTCTAGAACCTTCCTTCCCCTTTTCTGCCTATAAAAGGCATTCCTAGTTCCCTCAAAAGCAAGTTACACACATCTGAAAATTCCAAAACCTCCCAGCCTCCAAATTTCCCTCCCAAAGCAATTTTCAGCAAGTTTAGCCTTAGAGATTTGATTTTCAAATTCAAAAACACAAAAACCTGAACTTCTAGAGTTCCAAAACTTCATCCTATATCTGAAGTCTGCAAAAAAACCAAAAACAAAATTAGCAAAACTCCAAAAAACTCAAAAAACAAAATTGTTCTACTAGGACTTTGGGTTGAATTTCAAGTTGTAGTGCTTGATTGGCATCTTCTAGCTCGGTTTCTAGTGGTTGAAGTCCTTAAGATATTTCTGGCTCAATTTCAACTAAATTTGGGTGAAAATCAGTGTGATTTTGGTCATTTTATTGATGTTACTCTTCTATCATTCCTCCCTGGGTATTATGGCTTGATTTGGGTTGAAAATTGGCCTTGTATAAGCTGTGTTATAGCTGATCTCGTTGTTGTGATTTGCTGAACTGTTGTTGATCTTATTTCCTTCTTGCTTTGCTCAATTCCAGGTACACTGTTGTCTCTAATGCTCTGAAGTTTCACTTAATGTACATGAACAATTGTGAAATCAAATGATGAAGCATTGCTACCACATGAATCTGCCTCTGTGTTTCACTATTAGTCTTAATATATAGTTGTAAATTTCAAATACGTATTAGTGTCAATTAGGACTAGTTGTATTAATTAGGACTTTTGGAACTTGTTTTGTAACTAAACTGGAGAGACTTTGGACTGTTGATTATAGGATTGTTAATCTGTATTGGACTGTTTGAATTAAACTACATAGATTACTCCAGTTTTAGTTTTATACTAATGAAATTAGGTAATGTTGGTATAAGTGCCTCTAGAGTTCGCTACTTTAGGTAACAAACAAGATCTAGTATTGCTTAGGTGTGTGCTGAAGCTTGTGATAATGAGTTAAGAACTAGATATAAGTAATAAACAGGATCGGCTACCTTTGTTGAATGTGTGTTGAAGCTTGTATTCATCTAATGAGCTAGGAACTGGATATAGGTTATTTGTGTGCCATTGTCTAAAATTTGAAGTAGGACACATAATTGACATTAGTCTCAGAATAAATATCATCATTGTTCCCTTATTGTTTGACAATGACACCCAATTACTACAACCAAATAGACTCAGGAGTACACTGGTAATGCAATACAAGAGTAAAGTCTGTCATTCGGGATAATATAAGAGTAAATTCGCTTAGACTTGATATTAGATCTTACTAATGTTAGATTAGATGTGCTCTTTGGGTGAAATGGTAGGTACCTTAGGTTTCTGCTGTTAATTTTCGAAATACAGACGTATTAATTCGTTAGTGTCATTTTGTTGATTGGATTTTCACAACTCTTGGGCTGGTTGTTGAGGCCCAATAGAATACTGGAAGCTTAAAGTTGTTATAGAATATTGGGCCAAAATTGATAAAAGAAAAACAAAGGAAACACTACAAATTTGGGTCTTCGAGTTAAGTAGCAGGATCAAATTAAGAGGTTCATCCCTTTTGTTTGAATCCGGACTTGAACTTGAGGCCCGAATTTTATAAATGTAAATTAATTAAGCCCTTTTAGAGACAAAAATAAATAAAAAATCGTAGTTTGCTTTATGTTGGCCTTTAACTAATAAATGAGATGAGCCTCTCCAAACAAAACTGCATAAATTGCGGGGCCCTCATTAAATGCAAATACTTAGAATTTGGGGCATGTCGTTTAGCGAATTGCATGGCCCTTCGCAAAGATAAAAACACGTTAGTCACTTTAGGCGCGCTTTTAATAATTTTACCTTCCTAAATAAGGGTGTGCATTTCATGCAACCCAAATCCAAATCCCAAAACGTCAAATAAGAATATGTCGAGGATACGGGTGTATTTCATGTGATGTGATCCAAAAATACGTTTTAAAATGACGTTCACTTTCTTAAAAGATTTTTAACTAAAAGCGGTTAAAAATTCTAAAAATTGCACTATAGGATACCATGTATAAAAATCAGATTTTAGCCAATTATAATAATTCAAGCGAAAATGCTAGAACCACGGGATCCGCGGGTGCCTAACACCTTCATTCGGGTCAACAGAATTCCTTATTCAGAATTTCTAGTTCGCAGACTCCAATTGGGAAGTCGAAATTTTCTTTTATTTGGGATTCAAGTAAAAACTGGTGACTTGGGATACCAAAAGCCAATCCTATCTCAAGTGGCGACTCTAAAAATAAATAAATAATCCCATTTCAAATAATGTCACTTTAAATGAAAAAACTCCCTCATACATTATCCTTCGGGTTAGGTGTGTAAAAAAGGAGGTGTGACAGCTCTGGCGACTCTGCTGGGAAAACGAACCCGGAATTCCGATTCAGGGTTCAAGAATTCGAGCTTAGTATAATTATTATATTTGGCTTTATCTGATTTTTCTACATGTTCCATGCTATATGTGCTAAATGTTTTATCGCTTTGATATTTTGTGAACCGTATATAAACTATTATGAATCCCTTCCGCTCTCTGAGTCTTCTGCATCATGGAGAAGGGTGCAATTCGTGTAGCTTCTCTTCTGTTTAGAGTCTTTTTACCATTTAGAACGAGATTTGGATAAGTTGCTAAGCCGGCGGAGCTTCTGTATCCCCGGTACGCTGCCTCCCCCTCGGCTCGAGTTGTCTGCTCGGGTAAGCCAGATCTAGACCAATAAACCCAGGGTTTAAACCTAGAAGAACAAAAACTCATGCCGGATCCCTTGTAGGATGTTTGTTTGCATCATGTGCATTTGACTTAGGGGACTCAACACAGGGGTTGGGTCCCTCTAGGACAGGTGACCTGAAATGAATTGACCATCATGATGCATCTTACGTGCTACTTGCGCATTTATTTGCTCGGCTTTGCATGATTGACCGGCTTGTATAAAATGAGTGAAAATTAAGAAAAATAGCAATGTTAGGACTAAGTGGTGGTAACCACGTGTTTTGAAAAACCAATGCCCAAAAAATATTCCAAAAAAAAAAGAAAAAGAAAAGATTGTGTTCAAAAAATTTGGCTTTAGCAAGTCTGCCCAAACTACGGTGGTTTGATTCTCACTGGATGTGAGATACGTAGGCAACTCTCATCAGGTCCAACCTCCCTTTCGCAAAAACAGCCCAAAGATGTCAAAATTTTAATTTTTGTCATAAATAAGTCAGGTGATGTCATTCTTGTTTAAAATAAGCCGAATGTCCCCAAAAGGACGACGGAAGGCAGTTTTTGCAAGAACAGCCACCCTGAGTCATTTTTAATGGTTTGCGGGCACAGCCTTAAGATCTTCCTCCTAGAAGTGCTGAAAGTCCGTATTTGCAAAACCAAGTCTTTGATTTCTAAATAAATAATTTTTTGCAAAAATAGCCATTTTTCAAAATAAATTATTAAAATCCCCTTTTAAATAAATGTGCAGAATGAATTCAAGTAACATCGAAACCTTCTCAGCCCTGAGCGAGATCCCCTTGAAACTCCATATGTGGTGGCATGATTTGGGAAAGGGAAGCAGAGATACTGTGGTCAAAATTTTAGGCGATCTCGTTGATCTATTGAACATCAAACCAAGGAAGGATATTATTGCGGCACTAATACCATTTTGGGACCCGGCCTGTAATGTATTCCAATTTTTAGATTTTGAACTCACACCTACACTAGAAGAGATTGCGGGATACGTGGGTCTCAACGGGAACCACCGAAGTAGATACCCATTAGCCCCACGACCGGTAACCCTTCATAGGTTCTTGGATTTGTTGAGCATCACCCGGGATATTTAAGACCCGCATTTGGCGGAGGGGTGTTGTACATTGCATTTCTTATATCACCGGTATGGTAACCCAAAAGGTTTTGAGGAGACCAACACCGGCTTGACGCATGCCGGAAACAAACACAAATGGGAAGCTCGACGAGGATTCGCCTTCATGGTAGCCTTTCTGGGAGTGGTGGTTTGTCTGAGAAAAGATGTTCATATAGACCTCGGCCTGGTAGGAATGTTGGATGTTGCCGTTAAAAAACCTACTAGCACAGTAGTTCCCCTGATTATAGCAGAAATGTACCGAGCTTTGACCAAATGTTGGGAAGGTGTGAAATTCTTTCAAGGTGCAATTTGCTATTACAATTGTAGATACAGGAACACCTCTATCACCGCAGAGGGTATATGAACTATGGTTTAACCGGGTTGAGTTGTATTGCAGAATTCGGGACCCTGGTGACAGGTATTGAGTTCCCTAAGGGTACTGAGGCCTGGTGGTCATGCTCAAGATCCCTGACCGCATATAAAGTTGAATGGGCTTATGGATGGCTTCCTGCTACTGAAGCTGTATACACATCAGCAGAGGTCTCTTATATTCTTTTGATGGGTATTCAAGCATACAACTTTAAGCTCCTTATCGAGTTTTGGGACAACTTGGAAGATTCCGGACAGTGCACAATGATGAAGACCTGAGTGGGCAAGTCATTGAGTTAGGCCCGAAGGCTGTATTCCCTGAAGGCAGAATCTGAAAGTTATGGAATGAGTGTAGGTACCTCGAGCCTAAGACCATAGTACAGGACCAAGATAGAGGCGAGGTAGATCCCAAATATTTGATATGGTTTGGAAAAAGTTGAAAAATCCCTAAAATACCCAGTAAAAGGCCACACGTGCAGCAATTTACCGACGGGCCCCAGGTTCAATGGGATTGTCAAGCCAATGAAAGGGAATACAAGCAAGAATAGGAAAGTTGGAGCAACATGTCCGAGATCTCCGATTAAAAAAGAGTGTACAGGTTGCAGCCGTTGAAGGTGATAAAAAGAAGTTAGCTTAGGAGAATGAAGCACTCAAAGCCCAAATTCAGCAAATGAAAATAGATGCCAGGAACCAAGAAAGAAGTCTATTTGATGAAAGGTTGATTAAAGGGTTAAAGAAACAAGTCTTGGACTACCAGAAAGAATTAGAAAAATCCGAGGGGAGCATGGCAAGACTCCGGGCACAGTGGGGCAAGAAAAATGAAGAACGATCCTAATTTGTGCAACAAATGAAGAGAAACTATGAGGGAACCATTTCCAGCATGAAGAGAAAAATGAATACCCTGGAAGAAATGGCAGCTCGGCGAGACAAAGAATTTCAGGCCGAGAGGGACCATTGTTATGGGTTAATTGCCGAGATGGAAAAGAAAATAAAATTGCTACAAGACCTTCACTTCCAGGACTCTCAGGTGCTAGAGGCTCGTACCCAACAAACAAGTCCACTCCTCCAAGAAAAGGGCCGAATCAGGGAAAGGATCAGAAGCATTGCCAACTATATTGTCATGAAGTGTCAGGCCAGAGAACGGATGGGTCGTACCATGTTCTTCGCCTCGGTGATGATATTTGTGCGCCAGGTCATGAATGATTTAGAGCAGCTGCAATGGGGTCTTGCATGAAGGCCCACGGCGATGCCGAATGATGCCTCGCGGGCCCCAGGATTTGAAGCTTTGATGTATTCTTAATTAATCGAGTCTGTATCTTTGCTTTCGAGTCTGTTTTGTAATTTCATTTGTTCAAGAAAAGAAAAATAAACAAATAATCTAGTAGCTTTTGTAATCGCAATTGTTTATTAATGAAAAATTGAAAATTTCCAAAAATTGTTTCCTTATTTTTGTATTTATTTGCAAGAACTACACCTGGTCTGATTCATGCGGGGCCATGATTCCTAGGCACTCTACATAAGATTCGACCGTAATCCTAAGAAAAAGAGAAAAAGAGAAATATAAGGTAAATAAATAAAAGGAAAACAAGAAAGAAAAAGAATCACAAAGGAAGAAAATAAGGCATTGAGTGAAAACCATGGCAAAAGAAAAGAGAAAAGTAGAAAATGAAAAAGGAAAAACAAAAGAAGAAATGAGAGAAAAACAAAGAGAAAGAAAAGCGAAGGGAATAAAAGAAAAGCCGGGATAACGCATGCAACCGTAGCAAACATGTAGATATTCATGTAACTGTATAGGTACATCACACTCCAATGTACGGTTACCTATCTGTTATTTGTTTCAAACTAACCGTTGTTGTTGTCATTCCAGTCCAGCTTAACTTTTAGAAACGGTGGTTAGTTGTGGTACGCTGGCATCACATCAATAGTTCACCAGATCAAGAGGCAGCATAGAAATGTCTACAGATATGACTCTACCTATAATTCCCATATCCGAAGACAGCCCCATTTCGGGGGTCCCGGCCTCTGAATCCCTTACAGCTGAAGAAAATCAGGTATTGCACCTGCGACTCATGGAAATGTGGGATGCTTGGAACAATGGAATGGAACCCCTAAGCACCATCCCCGGATTCGCGGAGCTATTTCCTATATCTGGAGGTGCTACTATTGTCCCCATTAGCCACCCAAACACTCCGTTGGGGCAACCTACCATAACTGCTCACTTCTTAGGAACACCTTTTGAGATTCGCCCCTAGGTGTTCCCATCAGGAACAGCTCCCAACATATTCACGGCTTTGCCATGCTTCGCAACAACACAACCATCACTACCGAAGCATGCTTTCGATCCTTCGGTTTTTGCATTCCAAAATCCCATCTTTCAGGCTGACCCTCCTCATTATACTCAATATACCTACTCTCAGCCACCGCTATACGAGCCTACACTGGAGCAGGACAAAACCCCCAAAGCCCCAGAGTAGGATGAGATAGCAAAGAGAATAAGAAGCCTCGAGCAGAGCTTACAAAAAAATATACAAAGCTTGAGCGGGCAAAAGAGTGTATCCTATATAGACCTGTGCATATTCTCGCATGTACACTTGTCGTCGGGATTTAAAACACCAAAATTTGAAACGTATGACAGGCACGGCGACCCCATTGCTCATTTGAAGAAGTATTGCAATCAGTTACTGGGGCCCGGTGGCAAAGAAGAATTCTTGATGGTGTATCGGCATTGCCTCAGAGTGGTATATGGACCAAGATGTCTCGCGTTGGCATATTTGGGACGATCTTGCCAGAGACTTTGTTTGACAATTTCAATACAACATAGACATTATGCCGGACAGGAACTCCTTGGTGAATCTAAAGAAGAAGCCCTCATAAAGTTTTCGAGAATATGCAATTAAGTGGCGCGAACAGGCGTTTAGAGTGAAGCCTCCAATAGATGACGTGGAGATGGTCACTATTTTGCTTCAAGCCCAAGAACTAACTACTTTTAGAATATGATGTCAGCCATGGGAAAGCCTTTTGCAGAGACGATTAAAATTGGGGAAATGGTATAAAATGGTCTAAAAACGGGCAGAATCTTGAGCTAGTCGTTCGTAAGAGCAACCTCCCAAGCCATCCAAGGCGGGTCTGGAGGAATGGCCGAAGGCAAAAAGAAAAAAGAAAGTGATGGAAGCATCAAGAGGAAGAAGGTATCGGGCTCCGAGACCTGTGTTCTCTAAAAGAACCCTTCAACACTACTATCCTCACACTGATATGACTTATGCTCCCCCCCCCCCCCCC